>JAUMHI010000040.1:8052965-8096724 GCA_032359435.1 Enteromius unitaeniatus | reverse complement strand
ATTGCTGCTGTTTTCCCCACCTGTAAGTCGCTTTGGATAAAAGCGTCTGCTAAATGAATAAATGTAAATGTAAATGACTTTTAAACTGGCTAAGCATAGGAAGGTCCCTAATATATGGAGGCAAACTATAAATTACTATAAATTAGTGGCAGTGACCGCGAAAGTGCTATCCCCTCTAGACCTCATCTTGGACCTAGGAACAACAAGAAGTCTCTGTGATTGAGATCATAATACTCTCGTTGACTTGTGTTCCTGGATTAGGTCAGCAATATAAAATGGTGCTAAACCATGAAAAGATTTAAATACAAATACTAAAATTGGAGTAATATGATTGAATTTGCAGATTTTGCAGATTATGTAAAACTTTATTTTGAGCACCATAGTATAACGAATTACAATAATCTCATCTCGAAATGATAAATGCATGAATTACTTTTTCCAAGTCTATCTTGGATAAAAAATACTTTATTTTGGAAATCATCCTCAATTTAAAAAAACTAATGATTTCATTTATTTGCTTGACAAATTTGAGTGCACTGTCACAAATCATCCCCAGATTTTTTTACATAATACTTTTAAAAACTGGCACAGAGGACCCAGCTTAGATTCAACTACACTATCGGATTCGGAGGATTCATTTAGGCTCAAAAGGTTTATAGACATCCAAGCCTTAACTTCATTAAGACAGGCCAACAATCTTTCTATAGCCATGGGGCCATTTGACTTATATACAGCTGTGTATCATCTGCATTGAAGTGAAATGACACACTGTGTGAAATTACGCAGAATTGAACCCAAAGGAAGCATATAAAAAGAAAAGAGAAGTGGTGGTAAAATGGACCCTTGTGGAATGCCACATGATATAGGTGATGAAATTGATCACCCATACAAACAGAGAAACGTCTAGTCAGGAGGTCTAATACTAGTCTAATAAACCTTCTATCTAATGTTAATCATGATAATCACACAAAAACAAAAAGAGAAAAAATCTCTCACTGTTTTTTGTAATCCATCTTTTTCCTGACGTAAAAAATGGGCGCTGTCATTTGTAAATTCTATGGGTATAGCATATTGGGTATAACAATATTGTGATCTGTGAAATAAAATTACTCCATGTATGCTTGTAATTTTTCCAAAAAGAGGAAAGAGATTTTTTTTTTATTGTATTTGTCAGTGAAATTAAATAACAAAAAAATAACCTCTTTAAAAAATATAAAAAAAATATACTAAGAAAACATTTCCCAATTTCACAACTGATTATTTATCATTCTTTTTCTCTTTTAGATCTCCTTTCCAGGGAAACGCCTCTACATGTGGCCATACATATGGGGCTTCCCCACCTCAGTCACTTCCTCCTCCTGGAGTCTGAAGGTCAGAGGATGGTTCCCATACTCGACAAAGAAGGCCATAGTCCTCTCACACTGGCTCAGAAGCACGGAGACCCGACGCTCATCAGCGCTCTAACAGAGTGAGTCACTCCGCCCAGCCTGGCTCAATACACTATAATTAGATTACATGTGAAAAAGAGCCATTAATCACTGATGTGTCAACCTCAGTCATTGATCCAGTGTACAGTAGAGGCTGAGGTTCATGTGTCTTATGATTGTGTTTTGATCAGTCCCTCGAGTTGTAGAGCATGGAGCCCAGTGTGGATGTGTCAGAAATGGACAGACGGCTCTCACCAGCTTCGAATCTGCCCTGTCACCGAATCTATTAGTCTGACTCTGAAAAACAGCACACAGATAGATGCACAGTACAGTATCCAGCTGTACAGAGAGAAGAGCAGAGAGCCAGATCCACTTGCAAGGGTGAGTCAGCATTGAACACAAATTTCAAGGAAACTCTTTCTTTGTTTCCTGTCCGTTGTAAATCTAGAACGTAGAAATCTCTTGGTTATTGTTTGGAAAAGGAAGGACTGAGAAAAGACAGACAACAAAAACAACAGAGAGAAGCAAATGACTATTTTTACTTGTACGTAGTGGTTATTTATAGCAATGATAACAGAAGAAAATCTAAACAATCTGGTTTCAAACTGTAAGCTTTTCTTATTATTTTACACTTCTGCTTTCATAAACTTTTACCAGTTTAAAAAGTAAACGCTGTAATTTCTTTGTCAGTACAAAACATAATTGAAAAACTGATGACCTTTTTTTTTTTTTTTTGACTTGCTGTTAAATGCTGAAAACGGCATAATCTGGACCCTAAAGTAATCACTCTATTGACAGTTTTTCCAAATAATAAAAAATTATTTGTACACGCAGGAAATGTGTTATGTTTTCTTGCTGAGTAAAAGTGTTAATTTCTGACCCCAGACGTTTCAATGTAGTATATGTCCGTTTAAAATAAGATTTTTAAAATGCTTTGTTGACCTTGTGTTAGTGATTTCCATAAATCCACGAGAAAGCAAACATCAATGTGTAGTCAGATTAAAATTATTACAGCCGATGTTAAACACAAATATGATTCTGTATCAGACCTGACAGTTTAACATGTTACAGGTGGGACGACTGAGTGAGCCGTCAGAAGAGAGCATACACACATCAGATGTATGTGACACAGGTAAGCCAGAACTCATTTCTATGCATTTTACACACAGACTAAAATGTCTGTCAGTTTTATTAGCAATAATAAACTCAATCTGAACTATCAAACTAAAATTTTAAGCAGCAGTTTGAGATTTCAACTCATACATGTGGGTTTCTGAAAATTAGATATAAGCCGTGTGGTGAGAATTCAAACTCAACAAGATCATTTCTGGCCATAATGCTTATATGATTATTTTTCACTTTATTTTAGTCCTCCTGTCTTGGGTTTATTTTATGACTGCTTTCTATATTTTGCTCTCGCCAAGGTCTTATCGTGTTTCATCCTGCTAATGTGATACGTTTTCTTCTCTTCTGGCTCTCACTTAACCTCAATCCTCCTCCTGTTATTCCACTTTCTCTTTTTCTGTTTGTCTCTTGTTCCTTTCCCTCTTCTTGACCCCAGTTCTCCCCACACCGACTCTCTCTCTGTCTCTCTCTTTCTCAGTCTGTCACTGTGAGTTAGGTCTGGCAGGGTTGTTAGAGTACATTGGGTGAATTTGGCTCAGTCAGGAGGACATTGTGGTAGAATGTGGGATGAGGAGTACACATACACTAATACACACACACATACACAGAGCAGTCTTTGTGAGGGACCTCCGGCTGATTTCCCAAACATGTCCAGTATGAGGAGACACATTCCTCCTGGGTGGGCTGAGAGACAGAGACACTATATGTTTGGGAGGGGTAAGAAGGGACAAAATGAAAGTAACAATCTGCTTACAGTTTGACAAATCAAGGAAAAAACACAGCTTGATGTAAATGCCATAAAGAGACACAGGGAAACTGCCAGCTTGTTGTGTTGACAGCAGGAGCCTCGGCAGGTTTAGCCTCTGTGACCCTGTGAACTTAATGTGCAGACACTTCCTGTCATTGCTCACCATGGTGAAAGGTGTCTCGGTTTTCCAGCAGAAAGACTTGTTTGTTCTCAAGTTGGCAATTGTCTACAATTGGAAATCAATTTTTGTGTGTTTGTTTCTGCTCCTCAGATTTGAACAGCCAACTGAGAATTGAGGATGAAGCCCTAGTGGATAGTGTGAGTGGACTTATTTTTGTGTTTGAGCGTGTTTCAGTCAATTCCTGGAATCAGAAACACAATAATGGATCACTTAGGCTTCTTTAGACCTGCCATATGTGCTCTTGGACAGATGTTCATGCCCGTGTTCTTGTTTTGGTCTGTTTTCGTTCTTGAAAACAACTGAAATTTAGTTTTTCTCATCTTGTTTGTCAGGTCTTTGAAGAACAGCTTGTTCTCTGCCTGGATGAAGAGGATGAAGATCTAAATACATTTAACTCAGGTAAACCTTGCATACGTCCAGGGAATCATTTTGTTTTACACAAACATTTTAAGCATCACAACTGATTAAAACATTGATAATAATAAGAAATGTTATTAATGAACATGTCTGAAATTAGCATGTTGCTAATAAAATACACTCCAATAAAGATATAAATATATAGCATACACAAATATATTGGGTTGGCTTGATGCAGTGCATTATGGCTCATTAGAATGCTGACTAATGCAAAAGAAGTGATTATAGTGGCAACATAATTCAGGTGCTGAATGTATCTTTAGAAAGCTCAAAGGCCATTAAAGATGCTGGAAATGAGATTATGGAATTGAGTATGAAAAGTCATGTTGGAATTCTGATGTCGGATACAAGATGTTTTGCTTTGTTTCAATAATCATTCTGTTTGGCTTTTAAAAAGAGGTGGGCAGAGTATTCAAAAATTGTACTCCAGGACAATTCATTCTAGAAAATGTTTTTGTTGATCAAGGCCTTGAACGGAATCATCTATATAGAGATTTATTTCAGAATAGCTTGCCTTCGAAAAAACAGACGGTGTGTTTAAAATGAACTATGGACTTAGCATGTATTGCATTAAAATGAAGTAACGAGGGGAACAACACCCAGTATAGTGAAGTAAAAGTAGTTTTATAATACTCCCCTTTAAATCTACTCTTGACTTCTTAAGTATATCTGATATAGTAAATTTACTTTGTTACTACCCATTTCTGCCTATGAAGTTATTATATGTAAACATCAACAAGGATATTTGATGTTGACTACTGTTGCTTTGTGTTGCATGCATGAGAGGGGCTTATTGAATAGGGAAAAGTCATGAATTTTCTCTTGGAGCTGAAGCTGGTTTACTTCAGTGCAGCTGCATCCATTTTTTTACTTTAATTTAAAAGGATTCTTTGAAGTTAGAGCAAAATGATGTTTATGTAAAACAGACGTCTTGTTTTTTTCCTCAGTATATTACAAGTACTGTTACAAAATAGCAGGCACTGGCAACTGAACATTACCATCTAAATACATCTAAATTAAATTGTGCAGACCTTCTGTTCTGTGTTCATTGAATAGTTTCATGTCGTTGTTGCTGAAGGGGAAAAAAGTGCTTTTTGGATGCAGGCGCTGCTATTGCTCTTAAGGATCTGTTGTAAATAAATTGTATTTATTTATTAGGTTTTTTTTGGAGGAAGATAGGGAGATTTGTATCTCAGCAAGAAGAACTCAAGGTGGAACTCTTCTTTTTCCAAGGTTTTGGCTCCTATAGCCAACCACTCTCTCACACAGACATGCACATTCACAGTTTCAACTGTAAAGTGGAGGCAGGAATGTTAACAAGCTTAGATTTTTCAACTTGCACAAAAGCTGACATTTAAGATGATCCTTTAAAATTTTGCCCATGCCACAGAACGTGTTCCCGCATCCTAATACAGATACTTTTACAGATTTTGCCCAGTTACCTTGTTGGATTTTGAGGATTGTCCATTTAAATTAATTAAATTAAATTTGATCAACATTTTTTTGCCCATAACCTTTAAAAAGTAGCAGTACTTACCTATCATAATGATTATAAAAAAATATTTTTTGATGATTATGACAATATTTAGACAATTATTAATTCACGCTGGCATACAGTATGCAGCCCATTCTCATCATTTAAGCTGTACTGAACTATAATTTCCTTATTTCTCATTTTAAAACACAAAGTCAGTCTCTCACACACAGACGGTTAGCCACTAACAACTCTGGAGGGAGGAGAGAGCTGGGGTTGGAGCCCAGATTTCATGAGAGTCTGAAACAGTTACAGTCCACAGAAAAGAGCAGGCGGACTAGAAACAAACCCTTTTGGAGGTCTCCATTTAAACTGAATGGACAATTCTGCTGTCATAGAAGTAAAGGAATAAGAACACGGACAAAAGGATATAAGCAAAAAGGAACTAAATCAGGCATTTTTGTTTGCTCACCTTCATCTATCAAGAGATCTGTCTTCATAAGGAGCGTTTTCTAAGGAGCTGCACTCAGAAATGTATAATTATTGAATCGAAGCGCACTCGTGGTACCATTTAAAAAAAAAAAAAAAAAAAAAAAAAAAAAACTTACCTGTGAAATAAAAGCCTCTTGTTGGTTTTCGAGACCTTTGGTGAACTGAATAAGTGTGCTGTTTGGATTACTGGAGCACATGTTCCCACTGAAGGATGGATACATACACACACTGAGAGGTTCTCTAGCAGAGACTGAATGTCCACCACATGCAGAGAGTAATCCATCTCTTCTCAGGCACACACACACACACACACCTGGCTGTAATACTGCTTTGTAAGTTCTGGCTGGTGTTGACTTTTTAGATGTTGTTGAGTTTGTGTTGTTGCATTTTAGCAGGTCTGATTTTGAGTCTGTGTCAGGTTTAGTTTGAAAAAGTTTAAATGGGGCATTTTTTATGTAGTTCGATTTTGTGGAATATACTTAAGGTTTTAAGGATTTAAGGTTGGTTTGGTGTCTGTTTTTCCAGCATTAGGTTTTAATTTATTGCAGATTGCAGTTTAATTTCAATGTTATGATAATATAAAGTAATCTTTTTAATATATATGATTGCACTACTACTACTGCTATATTTTTAGTTATCATTAGGTATCGTTAGGTATCAGGTATTTTTCTGCAATGTCATATTTTAAATAAAGCTACCACTGCAGATTTCCTGGCAAAATATTAGATGGAAAATTATGACAGAACTATATTTTTGATTTGGACAGCTGTTTATAAATTTGAGATCATATACTAGATTATTGAAAATCAGTTTGGCCCACCCTTTTTACGGTTTTTGAGGCGATACATGACACATGCATGTGAGAAATTGTATTAAAAAATTTGGTTGCTTGGCAGCATGATTTTTTAAGGTAATTTATTCCGCAGTGAAATTGCGGTTGTAATATTTGTTTATAAAGAGTAAGAGGAGGTGTGTGTCTTTTTGCGTCCCAGGACCTCATGGGTTTTATTAGCATGTGCGGTTAATGATTCCTAAACCTTGGCTGACCTTTTAAGATTCCTACAGACACCTTCATTTGAAAATGCCTCTGTCATGCTCTCCCAGGTCCAGCTTGAGCCCTGACTCTGCCTGCAATAAAAAAGTGGGAGTATAGAGTGTCGAGACTGAGCCCACCTTCTCCGACACGCTCTCAAACACTCGCAGACTCATCTCCTCAAAGCTTATCTAAGGAATCTGCATTTCTCGAACTTCTACCTAACTCCTTGGTGATTTTACTGTTATGTGTTTCACAAAACGGAGCAGTTGAGGAAAATTAATAACATGGACTCTGACTCAGACTCTCCATTTAATTACTCATGGCCATCCTTTCCGAAGATGAGAATCCGAAGACGGACATCAAAAGCAGGTAACTAGAGATGATCTGTACGAATGATGCATGCAACAAAGACGCACAAATACAACCCATGAATAAATCACACAAAGTCTTTGATTGTCTAATATGACTTTAGTTTGTGTGTTTTTGTTGATTTTTTTTGGTCTGTGGTGCAGGGCAGCTTTGTAGGCAAAATTCAGCAATGAGTCAGAGCTCATATAACTGGTTCTGTACAATGTGATTTTCAAGCCAGGCTTGCATTGAGATGTTTTTGATAGGAAGTTACAGTGTTTTTTCTGCTGGTGTTGGTTTTTCGATTCTCACCTCAAAAATGTGAATGGTCATCCTGACCGAAAATATTGTACTCTGAGGAGCAGACAAGTACAAAGGAAAAACTGCATGTCACGGGTCAAATGAAGTGAGTCATCGTTAATCATTTGAAAACCAAGCTACATTACCCAGTTGTTGTGTTAGTATTACAAATGCTTTAGATCTGCTTTTGAGATGATGGGGATTCAGCACAAATGAACTCTTTGTTTGGGTTTCCTGCAGATGTGGGATTCAACAAGTATCTGAATGAATAAAGTCTGTGTGTGTGTTTGTTTTTGTGTGTGTGAAGTTGACGTCAATATCTGGTTTTTCCGTTATTGTTGGAAGGCCTTCACATTCATCCTTCATTACGGGGTCCCCCGGCAAGTCTCACTTTTACTTAATCATACACACTCATCTTTACCAAGACACACACAAATTTGTGCCGACATATACAAATCTTTCCCTTGAAAATGTAATCTGGGTTTATTTGTGCTTGACAGTAACAGTGGAAGTTTTTGTCATGTGAATGGATAAATGCATGTGTAAGTTAGTGTTTCTCAAAGAACTGCAAAGGTCATTACAAGTGTGTGGGAGAAAGGCAGAATGTCTGTTTCTTCTATTTCCTTTACACACTGCACCACTTTGACTGCATTGGGACCACAAATTTTGTGTCTGTGTGCCTAGAAGATAAACTATTGTTCAGATATTTCTTCTTCATAGGTTACAGTCTTTGTAGCTAATTCTAAAATAAAACAATGAATAAAAAAAAAAATTTATTTCTCCAAAAAGTATTTGCAATGTAAATGCAGAGACATATAGAGTTAACTGTGCAAACGGAAAGCAAAAGCCTTCCTGAAAACTATGTAAAAAAATGTAATGGCCATAAAGAGACCATGCTGTTGTGCTATTTTCGTTTTTTATTGGTTTCTTCTGCCATCTTGGCATTCAGAGATTTGTCATAACACTTACACACACACCAAATTTTCCGAACGGAACAAAGGCAGCAGCCTGTAAAGTGACAACTGCTATTTACATTATTATTTTCATTATTCATTATGTATTTCATGCTAAGTTACTGTAAATATCACTGACGCTGCATTTCCATCTAGTTTTGTTGACACACACATCAGTTTGACAGCGTGTGTTGTTTTGACAGAGAAGCTGTGTTCCTCTCCTGGCTCCTGCACTCCATTTCACCTTCATTCCTCAGACGCTGCTGCCGTCAGGCTCACAGCCATGCTCAGAGGCTCCGCTAAGGTCAGACACCACACATATCGCTGCTCCTACAAATCAGCTCACTCAATATACCAGATCTGCAGACAGCTGTAGCGTTTTTCATCCAAATGCCATCTCCTCCCTTCATTTACTGCCTTTATCCTGTGATGGATCTCTGTGAAAGTCGTAGGGAAAGTCTTTATTTGATCTTGGAACATTGGAGCCTGAATCTTAAAACCACAACTCTTCTACTGCCACAAAAGTCTTTAGTTTGACATTATTAAAGACACGCCGCTATGGTTTATGGGACATCAGGCTTTGTGTGTAAATTCTTAGAAACCTGTGACAAAAAACGTTTTAAAATAGTCTGACTATATTAAAGGGATAGTTCACCCAAAAATAAATTCTGTCATCATTTGCTTGCATTCATGTCCTTGAAAACTAGTATAATTTTATTTCTTCCATTAAAAGTCAAGGACTTCTAATGGTTTGGACCCCATTGACTTTAACTATATGGACAATTTTTGAACAAATATACAGTATGTACAAATATACAGTATGTACAAATATTTCTCTGTATTCTCTTCTGATGTAGGACAATGACCTCGATATGAGGTACGCTGTTTCAGGTGTCACAGAGGACAGCTCTGGGACAGATAGCGGTGTGTGGCGAATGTCAGAAACGGGGGTCTTGTCACCAGGGACTGTAGATATGCCTCCAGCTGTTAAAGATGATGAAGGGCAGAGAGTACGGCAACACGCTTCCCATTCTTTCTCTCCCACCTCTCCTGCGGGACTGATGCTGGATAGACTCCTGCGTGCCACACGACCTGCTGAATTGGCGTATAACAGCTCTAGCTCACCTACAGAGTCATGTGACCTAAGGTAAGCATGCTAACATTGATGTTTTGCTGTGACAGTCAGTTACCAAAGCTGCCTATATTTGATCATAAATACAGCAAAATACATTACTCTTTAAAATATATTTAATTTGCTTATTTTTTTCAGCAGGCATTTCAGCATTACAGTGGTCTTTAGTGTCACATGATCTTTCAGAAATCTTTTTAAGATGCTGATTCGGTGCTCAAGAAACATTTATTATTAGCAATATTAAAAACAGTTGTGCTGCTTAATGATGGAATTTGTAATTCTTTTTTTGAAAGTTCAAAACAGCAGTATTAATTTGAAATGCAAATTTTTGTAGCTTTATCATTGTTTTTAAAAACTCTTTTTGTTGAAGTTAAATGAATTCTTGCTGAAAAAACATGTGATTTTTTTCCCCAAAACAATTCGATATTTTTATAACTTTTATGTCCTCAGTTTATACTGAAGTAGCCACATCAAGCACACACCAACATGGATAGACTGAATGACATGAGAAAATAATTCATACATTAAATGCAGGTTCACTTACATGTAGAATAAACATGGTTTCTTTGTGCCGACCACATGTGTTTTTGTAAATTCTGCCGAGAGCATGAACCCATCGATTGCATTTCACTGATTGGAAAACATTTTAAGGACATTTTGTTTACTTGGGTACAATAACAAATTTGTACTGTATCGGGCACCATTTTCTTTCTAATGTGAAAACTTGTGCAGTCGAAGAACTATGAAACCAGACACACAAACGAAAAACAAATCCAGGGCAAACTGAAAAGTGGCCTGGCCCTGGCTCTTTCCTGGATGCATTTGCCTTGTAGCGTAGGAATGCAGTTGTTATTCATAAGCCCAGAATCAATTTGAAAAATGTTTCCATGATTTAGAAACATTTGCCTTTTTGTGGGATTTTGACATAGTTGGAGGAGCGTTTGTGGCACACATAAAATGTATGAATTATTTACAAAGCGTAAGTGATGCTCGTCTTACTCACAGTGGTTGTTGAGAATTTTTAGAAGTCCAATCCTCTCTCTAAGCCCGAGTCTGGTGGCCTTGGAAATGGACAGCGAGGAGGATGATGATGATGACATTTTAATGAAGAAGCCCCTCCCCCAGCCACAGCCTGATCTCAAAAACAGTGCAGATGATCGGATTCTGTTTAGGCCCGCCCCTGATCTTACCTGCACACGTTCTCACTCCGCCTCCTCTGCCTGTAACCCCACATGTGCTAAGGTACCGCACTTATTTTCCCTGTTCCCAACAGTGAGCCAAACTACCCTGTTGAACAAAACAGCATATGCTTGGTATGGCAGCTGGTTTGAGCTGGTTTAAGCTTATTATAAACTTCTGCTCAGGACCAACTTAAACCAGCTTATAACCAACTAAGGACCATCTTAAACCAGCTCAAATGCTTCCAAACACACCTAACCTGATCATGCTCGCTTTTTCAGCAGGGTATGCACAAATATAAACTAAACTACTACATATGCTTCACATGATGATCATTACTTCATTTTTGAGCACTGTGAGATGGAACCTGAGTGAATATGTTCACTATTTCTTTTTTCAGGATATTGAGCAGGGCATCCGTCTTCGTTCATATTCCTATACCTCCCCGAAAATCAGCCTGCTGCCTCCACGCTTCAGTAGGGATACCCACCCTCCACCCACCGACCTCAACCAGGGTCAGATCCTCTTACATTTCACTGCCCACCTCTCATTTTACTTGCAATATGTCCCAAATCATGTGTGCTTTTGCCAAGGTTAGCATTTTGCAAGGACAGATGACACAAAGTCTGAAAAACAATCAATGGATGGGTAGATAATATTTATTTTTGGATATACAGGTTATTATAATACCAGATAATCAGAGGGCATAAATGAAAGTCCAATTCGTCTGAGTTCACATATCAAATTTCTGAAAACATCATCTGTTTTCTCTCATTCCTGAGAGTGACTGAGCATAGTCATAACATCTCTTGTATTTCCTGTCTAGTCTGTTTTAAGCATGATGAGCTTTTAAGGGATTTGTTACTCACTGAAACCATATTTTCTTTGCTGTGTTTTTATATAGCAAGATCTGAACTTTTATTTATTTATGACCTGTTTGACACTGTAAGTGTAAGCGGTGCATAAATGTCAACCCCTACTGCTTAAAGCAATCACATTCATTCAAATCAAAATCCAGATTATTTGTTGTTTGTTGTTGTAGAATTTGTACTGTTCTGAATTAATTTTTATTGGGCTGTAAATCAAGTAAATATTATATTTAATGATAATCAAGTTTGCATACACTCCCAGTAATTATGACATTTTAAACATGTAAAATTCAATGTGGCAACCCAGAATTCTTTTTAGACACTGCTTATATATATATATATATATATATATACATGCAGGGTGAAACAGGTCTGGTTTCTTACTTAAGTGTCCCGGTTACTAAGCTCAAACTTACAGTATTTAGCTCTTGATATCCTTTTTATCAGTTAAAAAGGATGTACTATGAAATTTAGCTTGTTTGTAATACCCTCAGATGATCTGCATTCATTAGCATCCAGTGAGTCAGCATCTCCTAACAACTACAAGTTTCTGTGGCAGTTAAAGGTGCTTGATGTCATTTGACAGCATCATCAAGCCTGTTCTGTTCCATTCATCCAAGGCTCTTTATTAGATTATTGATGTTTATAGGAACATTCTGGTTATATTCCTCTTTGGTTCTAAAGTCTGTAAAATAACGGACACCAACATAATAGCCTTTACACTTGTTCATGAGTGGCACTTTACACTTACTTTGATTACTAACAAAACTGTAGTGAACACACACACTACTAACAAATATACTCAAAACCAAGTAGCTTGGGTTTTGAGCATCTTCCCTGCTGGAAACACCAATTAGAGATTCTAACTGAGTTTTTAGTTCATGGTAGTGTGGTAGCTGTTCTTGTAAACCATCATGTATCAGTAATCTATCTTCTACATTGTCTAGCCAGCTTCATATGGTCAAACTGGTCGATTGAGGCCGGTGATGATGAGCTTAAAACAGCTAATCACTAGCTAACCACCTACCATGTTCCAAAACACAGCGGCCCGCATAAGTTGGACTTTCTAGCAGGGACAGGCATGTTTGAATGGTTGTTTGTTTTTTTGACACAGCCATAATGTGCTGCTGCTTGTGCTTTTTGGCTTTTTCTGCCAAAATCCATAATTTGTACAAATCCTTCCATTCAAGACCAGCACAGTATGATTGTGTAGAGTAGTGGCAGGCTGTAGTGAGTGTCATGTCCGCTGTGTCCTGTAGATGGCGCCCTCTCCAGCAGCAGTGGCAGCAGGTCTCTACTACAGGCACTGTCTCTGTCTAAATCTCTGTCTCTGCTCAACCCTGTTAGTAAGTACAGCCATGCCTGCTCGCCTGCTCACCCGCCTCTTACGCCGCATGCTACTAACAGCATAACGCAACACTTCTGCTGCTCACTCTGTGTTTGTGTGGGAGAAAATGATTTCTGAAAATGGATGGGGGTTTTTTTGCATAGTGTTATTTTATTGTTATATATATAACATTTCAGTGTTTATTCATTTTTGAATTGCCTTTTGTTTGTAGTACTTCAGTACTATTTTGGTACTTCAACTCAAGTTTTTAAGTTTATATTATTATATATTTTTTATTTTATTTCAGTTTTGTTTAAATTATCTAAAAAAATATATTATTAGTTTGAGTTTTTGTTATGCGTGAGGTATGCAAATCTCCATGGCTTTGCTTGCTGGTTGTGGAAGCCTAATTGCGGTGCGTCTGCCTTCACCCTCAAGGGGTTTCATCATTATTTGATAAGATGTTGCTGGAAAGGAAGGATGGTGTCATCAGTCTGTAGATGTTTATAAAGTCTGTAAGGAAACCTATTGTAATTTCTCAAATATGTTTCTTTAACAGTGTTTCAAAAGCCATCAAAAAGGGATCTTGACAGAAGCAATCTAAATGATAAAATTCTCTTCTCCACAGAACATCGTGCCTGCAGCACATCAGAGCAGCCTCAAGAAAAAAGGTAATGCAGACCTCTTACAACCTGCCATCTCCACTGATCCCAGTGTTATGCATTAACCAGACAATTGCAGCTCATATATCATCATCATCATCTATATCTGTCAACTTATTTCCCTGCAGTATGTTTTTTCTTTCTTCTTTTTCTTTTTTTTTTTTTTACAGCAAAGCACAATAGCGCCCTCCAGAGACAGTATATGTGTGTGTGGATAGATTACAATGTCAATTTTTGTATCTGTTGTGTGTATGAACACTCAGAGTGTTGTACTGTACCTCTTAGGGAGTTAAGATTTCGTAGACGTGCTCAGTCGGCTGATGATGAGACCAGCGCAGAGCTGGCCAACTCCCTCCAACACCTCACGCTCTCCGAATTTCTCAAAGAGTATGTCCATACAAAACCACAGTAGCCCCAAAACACCTTCAACACCCTTGGCACGATCGTCTAAATATCTTAACCAGAATGCACTGTCACTCACAGGCATGAAATCACTAACGTTTGTAAGACAGCTTCAAATGATGCTCTCGCTTCACTAAAATTTGTAATAACATTGTTTGTGAACCTAACCGTGGTCCGTGTCTCACAACTCACCTCCCACCAAGCTAAGATTTCTAATCAGGTATGTGTGAAATGCAGAGAATGCACTGCTCAGGTGGTATGTCCTAGTTATTACACTGAGGCTGATGACTAATTATTAATTTTCCTGTCTCCAGGAAAAGAATGCATGATTTAACCCGAAACACTTATTGGATAGGCATGTGTTTGTGATTGTGATTTATATACTTGGGCTTTTATGTTTTTTTTAGGATTGAGGAAGAGGAATGGGACAAATATATCATCCCTTCCAAAACAGAGTCAGAAAAATACAAAGTCAGCCGCACATTCAGCTTTATAAAGAGCCGAATGTATAGCACTCGCAACAAGAACAAGGTAAACATGTTATGTATACTGTATATACTTTTCAAAACATTTGGGGTGAGGAAGATAATACTTTTAATTAGCAAAACTGCATTACATTGGTTTAATAAGGTTACATGATGCAGTTGATATGAATATGTTGACATGATTTAATAAAAAAAAATTTAAAAAACACATAACACACATTATTGTTCATATACTGTACATTATTGTAGTTCCTATATAGCCTGGCGCAACTATTAAGCTCATAGGAGTTTAGTCTGGCCAAGCTACCTTACTACCCGCCTTCTGGGAGGCAGGCTTAACCTGCATCCATCAGATGCCTCTGTATACTACTTCTGCTCCATTTTTAAATAAAACCTGTCATGAAAATTTCTCAAAACAGCTGCAACAGCAGAGTCGAACGATTGTTGCTGCTCTGTACACGCCATGTTAAGGCCGGTATGGTCTCCGGTCGCAGGGGAGGGGGGGTAGCTCATTTCTCATTGGTACCCACTTTTTTGGGAACGGAAATGCTCTAAAACGGCAGCTTTGCCAGACTGACTTTGCTTGCAAAATTAATGTAGCGTCACAGGAAGTATGGGTGGGCCCAGGCTAGTTCCTATATGCCCCGCCTCTCTCAAACATGTAATTTTCAGCATTGATAATAAATGTTACTTGACTGTAAAAAAAATATTTTAAAATCTTAAAATAGAAAATGTATTTAGAATAGCAGAAATTATTTCACAATATTACATACAAGTAATATGTAAACGATCTTAAACTATGGATTATAGTGTTAAGCATTACGTTATACAATATATTACGTTATACAATTCTTTTTCTTTTTTTTATTTAAAAGCTGAACTATTCCTTCCTGATTTTTGCACACAATATCATTGTAAAGCCATTCGGGTTGAATGAAAAAGAGATTGGGATAAAAACTGATTGTTAGACCCAAAAACAACCAGAGGTGTCTCTTTTAATCATTAAACCTTCTTTTGGCTGTAACTGTTTTACCAGCAGCAAACTCTCCCATGGCCTTTTTTTTTGCCACACAAGCATGTCAGTCTTGGACTAACCTAACAAGCAGAAAACATGTAGTGATATGATGGCTTTCTCTTGGTTCTTTAAGGGGAAAGGAAAAGAGAGAGAGACCAAAGACAAGCAGGTCAATGGACACCAGTTCACAGCAGGACCTGTCCTGGGGTCGACACTTTGTGAGATCTGTGGCAAGCCAGCTTCAGGGAAAGAGGTCCTCCACTGCACATGTGAGTTCATTTAATTAGAACCATATATTTTAAATAATAAAACTGTCAGAGTTTTCATTTAAAGATTTACTGTAATTCTTGTAATACATAGGTATGTAATGAGTCATTTTATTGTCATCTATTTTTGTTATTTGAAAAATTTGGAAGGTCTTGGACGTCTGCCAGGTGTAATAAGTTTTCTATGATATATTTATGTTATTTCTTCTTGACTCCTAGACTGTGCAGTGAGTGTCCATAAGGGCTGTAAGGACTCATCTACGCCATGCCTAAAGGTGGACTATGCTTGCATTTGCATGTTTTTTGCCTGATAGAGAGTCTGATAGAGTGCATAAGTTTAATATTTAAACCAAATAGTTTGACCGTATTTGGGTAGACGCAAAGTACTGAAGCTCTGTGATGAGCCCAATTACAAAACAGGACACCGGTAATCAGTGTAACAAATGAGGAAGTACTGTTAAGTTAAAAAAATAATTTAATAATTCTCTCTTTTACAGAAACCTCAAGACAAATATTCTGTTATGACAGTAAAAAGCAGGACAGCCTCCCTCCCTCAGAGTGAGTTTTACCAGCTTTATAAAACACGTGAGGGAAAATATAACTCCCATCTTATCATTAAACTTCTTTACTTCTTAAGGTTTTTTTAGGCAGTTAGACTTTTGTCTTGGTTTTGCTCTTACCTTTTTGTCTGTCACCTTTAGATTTTATAGTGCGTGATAGTTCGTCCTCATCCTCTCAGATCCCCACCTCTGCCTCTCTTCCTGTGATGACATCACGAGACTCTACTCCTCTTCCTTGCCCTCTGTCTAAAAGTGTGCCTGCAGTCACAGAAAGGTCCGAAACTTACTGTATTGTAATATTCAACCAAAAATATCTAGATAAATGAATTGTAAATCGTAACGTAATCATGTGCTCCATCACAAATATGCTATAAATCAATTCTGTGTATGATTTTCTTTAAAAATTTGATACTTTTATGATTTTTGGTGTTTAAAAAATCAATCAATTCAGTTCAAAGGTGCATTTTGTCCTAAATTAATTACCATTTCAGACATAATGTGAAAGTTTATGTACAGGGTGGGCCATTTATATGGAAAAATAATAAAACGGCCACCATGGTCACCACCCATCTTGAAAAGTGCCCCCCCTCACATATACTTACGTGCCACAAACAGGAAGTTAATATCACCAACCATTCCCATTTTCCCATATAAATGGCCCACCCTGTAGTTTTAATATAGTACAAAAGCTGACTACATTTGATTATTTTATTTCCTCTGTAAATGGTGATTAATGGCTACTTCTTGATCAGTGTTGCAGAGAGTTTGCATTTTTTTGAGTGTTAAAGATTCCTCAGTGTTCTAATTAGCATTTATTACTTTTTTTCCCTGCCAGGCATAGTGGTAGCCCGGAAGCAGATAGTGACGCCCCCCTGTGGCGGAACCACATCCAACCAGAAGAGCTCCTCCAAACTATGGAGTCCTCAACATCCACCGATTCCTCCCTTATTGAAGGTAATAAGGACATTTGGATCTGGACAAATGACATCTGGACATTTGATGCAGGAAATCACCAGTGAAATAACTGGCTTCCTGCTCCAACTGAACATACATAAAACACAATTAACTTTTTGGGTTGTCCCACATTTCCATAGACCACGTAGATTCCCCCCTACAGAATGAGCTGGTAATGAACGCTGTGGATTTGGAGGCGGAGTCATGGAGCCTAGCGGTGGAGCCCCACTTTTGTAGGATGCAAGAAAAACGCATCATCAAGAGACAGGATGTCATTTACGGTCAGCCAAAACTCACAAAACAAAAAAAATGTTTTGTTCAAATAAGTTCTGTGCATCATTTGATAGTGTTTTTTTGTCTTGGTCTTTCTCAGAGTTCATGCAGACCGAGCTCCATCACGTACAGACTCTCATGATAATGGCGGAGGTCTTCAGGCGGGGAATGCGGGAGGAAGTCGGGCTGGATGCGGACACTATTGGTCGGATTTTCCCTTGCTTAGATGAGCTGCTTTTTCTCCACCGTGACTTCCTGTCATTGATGAGGGAACGGCGGCAAAGCTGTGTTCAGCCCAGCAGCAGCAGGAACTACCTCATTCACCGTGTGGGTGACATATTTCTGCAGCAGGTACACAATTATAGTAGTTGTGTATATTTCTCTGATCAGTTTGAATAGTGTGCTCAAAATATAGCAATTTAATTGTAATACTTTACAATAAGTTTGCATTAGATAATGTTAGTTAATGCATTTACTAGCAATTAGCAATGCATTTTCTATGATATTTGTTAATTAATTTTGTGCACATGCATGTTTTTACATTGTACTTGTATATAAAAACATCTGTAATTAATTTCTGTAATTACGTTTAAAATTACAATGTTGACCCATCCCCCATCCCTGACCCTAACCCATATCTCATCACAATAGCAGCACAAGTATTTGACAATACAAATTTTTTTTATGTAAGTACATAGTAATTAAGGCAACCTAATATAAAGTGTGACCAGTTTGACTAACATTTGTGCCTTTAAAATGACTGGCATGTCTTAAACTATATTAGGCTTCAAATGGCTGCGATTATTGTTGTTAGGCCTCTGGTTAACTTTACTTGCTACTACTGTAATTTTGTCAATATGTAAATGAGATGTTGCGTTTTCATTTCATTTGTGCATTGTTAGTAAATGCCCCCTCCCATCCGCCCTGTTTTGGAATTGCGCACTAATTTGCCCTGTCTAGTGAAACTGGCCCAATGTACTTTAGAACAGGACTGGCAAACATTGCTCATGGAGAGCTGCAACCCTAATCAAGGTGTGAAGGGTTACTAAAAAGCTACAGGCAGGTGAGTTTCATTTAGGGTTGGAGCTGAACTGGAGGAGCAGGATTGGAGTTAGCCACCCCTGCTTAAACATTTTTTATTGTTATGTTATCTGATGTAGTTAATGTTAACAAGTAGTTGTTATGTCATAAGCATGATCAAGCAGTTTGGCCCATTTGGAAGGTTTGTGAGAAAAACTAAAATACCCATTTCACGAATGAATCATTCTTTTGAGTCAAATATTTTTCCACTGAATCAGTTGAGACTGTTCTCAAAACAAGGCAATGACTATTTAAAGGAATAGTTCACCCGAAAGTATAAAATTCTTTCATCATTTACACACCCTCAAGTACTTCCAAATCTGTATGAATTTCTTGGTTTTGGCGAAAACCAAGGAAGATATTTTGAAGTTTGTCACCAGACTGTTTTGGGTGACTTCCATAGTATTTTTTTTTTTTCTACCATGGAAGTCATTGTTGGCCAAAAAAATATCTTCCTTTGAGTTCGGCAGAACAAAGAAATTCTTACAGATTTAGAATTACTCGAGGGTCAGTAAATGATGACAGAATTTTCATTTTTGGGTGAACTATTAGAGTACAAAGCATCATTGAAGAAATTAACTAGCATGTCACACATTAACATGGCACTACTGTATGCCTGTCATCACAGCTCAAGAGCTGTAGCTCCAACCACACCTGTGTTGGTATCGGTATTATGTACATAGTACAGTGCATCATAGGTCTGTGTCTGTGTTTTTCCTAGTTCTCCCAGGAGAGTGCAGAGAAGATGAAGCAGTTGTATGGCGAGTTTTGCAGTCATCACACAGAAGCAGTCAGCTACTTCAAAGAGCTTCAGCAGCAGAATAAGAGATTTCAGCTCTTTATCAAAGTGAGAGCCCAATCACACAATGACTGAATCAGTCATGCTTTAATGTATTATGGATCCTTTTGGCAGCACAAAATTTCTGCTAATCTGATATTTTTGATTTCACAGCAACAGAGTAGCAACTCGCTGGTAAAGAGGCGAGAAATCCCAGAATGCATTTTGTTAGTGACGCAGCGAATTACAAAGTATCCAGTCCTTCTGGAGAGAATACTGCATTATACAGAGGGTATTTTTCCTCTCCCACAGTACTTACCCAACATACACACAATAATACATTCAAACCCTAACATATTTGTTTAGACTCAGTTTTACTTGTTTTTTGTTTCAGAGGGCACAGAAGAGCATGCTGATCTGTCTCGTGCATTAGTCCTGATCCGGGAGCTGATCTCCGCTGTGGACCAGCGCGTAAGTCAGTATGAGCAGAGCCAGAAGCTGAGTGAGGTCCTGGGCCGCATGGAGAACAAGTGCTCGACTAAACTCAAGAGCGGTAACACTTTCCGCAAACAGGACATCACCAGTGGCAGGGCTCTGCTGCATCAGGGACCACTGCTTTGGAAGACGGCCACAGGAAGACTGAAAGGTGAGAAAATTAATTGTCACAGTATATTACATAGTAGCCAATAGAAAGGACACACGAACAGCCGTTTGTGCTTAATTTTTATCTGGCTCAGTAGATGACAGGTCTGGCTACATTATTTGTTTGTTCTGGTCATCCACAGATGTTCTGGCATTTTTGCTGTCTGATTCATTGGTATTCCTTCAGGAGAAAGATCAGAAATACATCTTTGCTGCTGTGGTTGGTTTTTGATATTTCTATGCATTTTCATTTTCATAAAGAATATATTACAGTTCAAAAGTTTGGGTCATTATAAGTTGTAAAAAAATTTTGGAAATTCTGCAAATTTTGCCATTACTGCAGTCTTCAGTGTGACAATATCCTGATTTAAAAACATTTGGTGCAATTAGTTGTTCTCTTACTTTCCCAGGATCAGAAGCCTCCAGTGATCTCTCTCCAGAAGCTGATCGTGCGTGAGGTGGCCAATGAGGAGAGAGGCATGTTTCTGATCAGCGCGTCTTCAGCTGGGCCTGAGATGTATGAGGTGCATGCAGCTTCTAAAGATGAACGCAATGCTTGGATGAGACTCATCAGAGAGGCTGTGGAGAGGTGTGTAGTGAATGATGAGAAATGGAACATATCATACTTGAGCCGAGGAGATGAAAACAAATGTGTGTGTGTAAATGCACTAATTTTTTATTTCATTTGTTTTGCTAAGTTGCCCTGAAGAGGAGGATGAAACTACAAGTGAGTCAGAAGAGGAAAGGAGAGTCACGGAAGCAAAGGTCCAAAAGATCCACATGCTACAAGGTACAACCAACCGGCTGAACCAAAGGAATAGTCATTTATAATAGCTGAAATTTGTATACAATTTATAATACCTATAAGATATAAGATATCTATCCATTTGGATCCATCTGTTCATCTTTCATCTGCGGTGCAGTCCGTTACTGTGGATATGCAAGAAAATTATATTGATATAGTAATAGGTTATGACACCTCAAGAATGCACACATTTCCTAACCTTTACTGAAATATATTATAGCATGAAGTGGACTTGACAGTGCATTCAGTGACATTATAATCAATTACTGGTGAAATATCTAAGAATGGAATGGAATGAAGTACTCATTTGAGCAGTGGTCAGTGTGTAGTGTAGTTTTTTTTGAACATGGCAACCAACCTCCTTCTTTCACAGAGTCTTTGTGTGGCCACGATCAACTCATCTGTGCCAATCTGGAGGAGAAGCTGCACATCTATGCGGAGCTGTCAGTTATGGCAGGACGACGTGAGACGGGACCAGAGCCTAGACTGCTGGTACGGCCGAGCACTGAAGACATCCCTCCGGCCGGAGTACTGCTCAGTGCTGCTCTTAAAGAGGGTGAGAGTTCACTGAGAACAACAGATGTTTTATAATAATAAATGCTTATTACCCAACAAATAAGCATGTTCATAAACAAATACGAAAACCTCAGGTTGTTAAAAATTCAGCTTTACCTTCACAGGATTAATTTACTTTTAAAATGTATTAAACCAGAAAACAGCTACTTTAAATTGTAGCAATATTTCACTATTAGCTTTTACTGTGTTTTTGATCAAATAAATGCAGCTTTCAGCATAAGGGACTTTTAAACATAAAACATATTTGACCAACCTCAAACTTCAAGAAGCACGTTTAACAGTACTTAATATTACCATTTTACAATACTATTAATATTTCCGGTTTTCTGCAGTACACATAACTGCATGCATAGTAATCCTGCTGTCTCTCTCTCTCTCTCTCTTCGTTAGCGGAGAACCTGAAAGCTGCCCTCTCTTCTCACTGTGCTACTACTGCCGCTGTCCCGTCTTCTCCAGAAGAGCAGCTCCAACCTGAGCCTTGCTCTCCCTCCTCCCCTCTGCCCCTAGAAAACCCAAGTCTACTGATGGACACCCTCCAAAGGGATGAGGAAAAGTGGCGAGGAGAGGAAGGCTTAGAAACACAGGCCTTTAATCACAGCTCAGACGCTGATCACAATATACATCTAAAGGTAAATGTGTTCTCGTAAACAGCACTTAAACAGCCATTATTTGCAGTCGGGATTACTACTAAAAGATGAATTGTGGTAGTATAATGTCACAGCATGATTACTAATAGAAATATAATTATATGGGTAAGAAATATTTACTATTTTCCATTATTAGTGATTTAAATTGCAGCCTTGCCGAAAAAGGCTGTGTTCAGCATGAGAGGTACAGTCGCCCTGCATGAATAATTCACATTCTTCTTCCACTATCACATCTCATTCTTTATGTTACTAAGTATTAATGAGCTTGAAATAAGAGGAGTCCATTTCACTGCCTCGAGGGTCCCGTTTCATTAAATATAAAAGCGAAGAATTAAGCTTTCATTTTCTTGGATCTCTTTTTTTGCTGTCGATGCCGTCTTGCGGTGCTCTGCACAGTACGTCATGCTGATAAGGTTTTTTGTGCTGCTGACATGAGCACAAGGTCATGAAAGGAGATGATCAATATTTAAAAGGTATTTACATTTTATTGCTACTTGTTTTACTGGATGTTAAATACATTTTATTTTTGACATTTATTCTGGGTTTTGAGCTTTAGATTACAAGTCATGTTCATTTATTTGTATTCAGTTTAATTACAGATTTTAGCTAAAATAATCCTGTTCTACACAAGCAATTACAGACATAGTTGTGTGTCCACTAGATGGTGCTGTAAACTTAATGTTCATTTAAAGGGGACTTGAATCTTGCCTCAAGAGGGCAGGCTTGTTTTTTTGTTGATTTCAAAACAAAAGAGTGTATTAATTGCAGGTCTCAAACATTCAGACTGCTCTAAAGTGTGGTAATATTATTGATTCTCTCTTACGTAAAAGTAGTATTCAGTCTAAACAACTTTTAATTAACTGAATAAATTATTAAACTCAAGATAAGGTGACTGTAGCGATATAACAATTAACAGTTTTTTTTTTCTCATCCTCCCACCTTGTGGAAAGTTATCAATAATGGTATCTTAATGTATCCTCCCACATTATTTAACCATCCCTGGGTGACCACTTTGCCTTGCTCATTTATGAACCTACTTGCCTGGTAGGCTGTTTTCTTCAACTCAGCTCACCGGCGTCTGCTTCCTGTGCTGTCTGTTGACTTTGTAGATAAAGAACCAAATGGTGTTTGAGTCAACAGATGCTGGGAGTTTTTGAATCATACCTAGGAACCTGCTGAAGTAAACACAGCGTTTGCAGTTTTGTAAAATGTGCTCCAGGAAGCAGATGTAAATGAAATATGTAACAGAACATATTGCTATAATGCACACAGCTATCCTGTTCTCTTTCCAGGAAGAAGAGACATAAGTTAGAGTAGACTCACAGTTCTGATTTAGACTTCTTTACTTTATGTTACTCATCGTTTGTTTGTTGTCCTCATGTAGGTGAGTCAGAGTGTGCAGAGTTTGACTCAGCTGCTGTACAGTCTACAGGTGAGCTCATGTCATACAACCACATGCCAACTGAAAGAATAATTGTAGTGGACAGGCCTTACGTCAGACAAACATAAACACACGACTTGACTCACTCCTAATAGCCCTGTCCAAGCCTTTAGTGTCATTGCCTCAACTTGTTTGACCAACTATAAAACTCTTATATAACATACTGTGGTTTGGATGTATAATACAAGGTGTTGTGAAGCAGGTGATGTGGGATGTAGACGTAAGTGGCACACCTGCAATACATTGGCCTTCTTTTTGAATTGCTACGTAAAAAGAAAAAACAAAACAATGGTACTTCCTAGCTACTTTAGATGTCCTTGTCAGAGGGATAAATTTGGATGTATTTTTATTTTTGTTTGTGAGTAGGGAAGCATAATAGACCTGTTCAGTCATGATGTCAATTTGTAGGTCAACCTGGAAGACTAATTTGGCACCAGTTCCCTCTGGAATGTCTAATGGATTTAGAATAGCTGTTTGTGATTTATGAGTAAAATAAAACTTTGACATTTTGTTCTGTGAGGTAATTTACAAAGGTACAATTTACAGTACTTCAAATGTGAATTTGTGCTTTAAAAAAAAAAAAGAATGTACTGTTCAAATGCTTGAGGTCAGGCTTTTATAAACTATGCATTAAATTAAACAGAAATGACATTTTCATAGTTTTTTCACAGTGGGCTTTCTCTGAGCATGAATCTGAACCTTAGCATTGTTGAGCCAAACTGAGTCTAAGAGACTCGATTTTCACATGGTATTCAGTTAGTCTTTTACCTATACAGGACAGCATTGTACTCCTTGGCCCAAAAGTAATTCTGCAATGTCTTCAAGTATTGTTAACCACAGACCATAATTTACTCAAAATCAAAAACTGCTGTGATAAAAACCCTCTAGATATACCGGAGGGACCCATATATGGAAAATGCTAATTTTCAGCTAAAAACAGCTCCATTTAACAAGTCACTAGAGACGACACGAGAAGATGCAATTTATGCACAGTGTAAGTTGAGACATAGTTGACGTATCAATGTGTGATACGTCATCTATCTAACACTGGAGATAAACCTCTCTCATGCTATTTGTAAGTCTAAGAATAAAGAAACATTTAAACATTTAAAACAATAAAGCATATATATATATATATATATATATACAGTAAAGTCTTAGGCCACAAGTATTTTCACCAACAAAAAGTGGTTTAAGTCAGTTATTTCCATCTTTTGCGGTAGCGTGTAAATCCAGAAGAACTGCGGCAACATCTCCAAGATGCTACTGGATTGAGTCTGTCTCAGTTTGTTCTGTTACTTCATGTCATTACCGACAGACTAGATGATGATCAGATCTCTATTGTCTGCACAAGGAGTCTGAAATGGGCAGTGCTCCACACAATCTCACTTCATTATTACAATTAATGACAAAAAATAATGCACAGTACTGTGTGTGTGAATATATATGTATATATACATATATACAAATGGTTTTTTTTCTTTCTTTTTTTTTGTTGCTATTTCACATCATAGGACATAGGACTACCCACATATACTGTACATGACCACTTGAATGTTTGGGCTTGGTATGATCATTTGAATGTTTTTGTTTTAAATTAAGTATCTTATTCTTATTCATTTGAGCAAAAATACTGTAAATAGAGTAATACTGTAAAAATGAATTGAGGGTAGCCACGTGATGGTTTAGTCAAGACTAACTAGTGTAAGCTGTTTTAGTGAATAAAATCCATTATTCAACTTTACTTTAAGGATTAGTTCACTTTCAGAATACATTTTTTCTGATAATTTACTCATTCCCATGTCATCCAAGATGTTAATGTCTTTTTTTCTTCAGTCAGAATTTGGTCTTATCTAGTGAAAAAATATATATATACTTATTAACCACAAATGCATCCAATGTAATTGAATAATGTGTGAGGTGAAGCTAGTGCAAGATGAGCCTTTGTGAGCATTCAAATAAGGCACTTATTCCTCAACTGGGATCATGTAGAGTCCTTTGAAGCTGCATTAAAACTGCAATTTGGACCTTCAACCCTTTGGGTCCCATTGAAGTCCACTATATGGAGAGAAATCCTGGAATGTTTTTCCCAGTATATAATCAGGACCTTTTTCTGAAAGAGAACAAATTCTTTAAACACCCTTGCTTTTTGTAAATAGGCCGCAGTCACCATCCAAGACAGCTACTATGAAGTCCAGAGGCTCCTCCTCCTGTTATCAAGCCCCTCCCCTCACCCACACTCCCGCCCGCTGCCCATCACTCGCAGCAGCCAGACCCTGCAGGAGCAGGAGCGTCAGCGGGAGGTGGAGCGCCGGCGAGAGGAGCTGGCAGACGTGGCCCGTCTACGAGGCACCCTGGTACGAGAACGGCAGCAGTGGGAACGAGAGTGCCAGGTGCGACAGCTTCAACAGTCTGAACTGGAGGCGTCGCTGGAGCAGAGAGAGCTGGTGTGCCACCTAGAGGAGCGGAGGCTGCAGAGCGAGCGACAGGAGCTCCAAGAGCAGCAGCAGGAGTACCAGCAAAGCCTAGAGAGGCTTCGAGAAGGCCAGAAAAATGTGGAGAAGGAGAAAGAGAAACTGGATGCTCAGCGGAGGCTCCTGGAGAGTTTGAAACAGGGCTACCAGCAGAACCTGCCAGCTATGGTCATACCATTGGATGGACAACAGACACAGGTAATGATCAGTGAGAGGGTGTGAATGTGTGTACTTTTACTACTTACTACATCACTACATTTTTCAATGAGTATCTGTACTCTTTACTCCACTACATTTGAAATGAGTGTTGGAGTTGGCACCTAGCTTTTTTGCAGCCGTCTATTTATGCTACAAATTATGTGATATCACCAACTGCAGGGCACTAAAAGTTATGTATTTTAATCTTGTTCAAACTTGTCAAGAAGGTTACTTTATGTGAATTTGAGTTCCTCAGGCAGTAGTTGTGATTCACAGGTGTTTTATATATGAGATGAGCACATGACTGCAACTGGCAATGAGGCCCAAACCAGCACATCCAGTGCAAGAAGACTTTGACTTTTTCATTTTACTTAAAGTCTGCGTGAACCATTTTACATCCGTATTGTGACATACTTCTGATAGAAACAGAATATTGAACAAGGGCTGCAAATTGATTGATTGTAATAAAGTATTATAAAAAAAGAAATATTTCAGTGTTTATTCAGAAATAAACACTGACAGCTGAAGGGGCTGTCATTAAGGATGTCATGGTCATGCCCAAGCCTTCAAACTGATGGCTGACTTTTCAGATTTGGATTAAAGATTACAAAGACAATTTTTTTTTTTTTTGTGGATTGACTTGGTAAATCGTGACCTTGAATACTGTGGGTCCAAGTCTCCACTTTGTTTCAGTTGAGTCTAAAAATTAAAAATTCAATTAAGGATCTCAACAGCCATTTATGAGCACTCTTTATTTATAGCACACCTTTAAACCAACCTTTAAAATACTCTGACAGCTGGTAAAGTGAGATTTAAAGGTTAGGATCATTATATACACCACAAATATATGTTAGTACTGTTTGTTGTTCACTTTTGGGATCACAGAGTGTTTGCATCTGGATACGTCGATATGTGACGTCAGACTTAAACAGATGAGCAAACAACATTTTTATTGATAAATGCTTCATTACATAGATGGCAAAATTCCTTTATAGTGTACTGTAGCTTTAACAAGGATCATTTTTTGAACACCAGCCAACCATTTAATGGAAATTTCATCAAATCAAGTAATGCAGTGCAATCTATGATTTTTAGAAGCAACCTCTAACAAATGGATTAGCGAAGAATGTTATTTTATCTGTAAGGTGACAGTTCTGCTTTTTAATTCTCCTTTTTCTTTTTCACCCACATTTTTGAAAGAAAATTGCTGTCAGTTGCAAATTAATTTTTTGGTCAGTTTTTACATCAGATAATTCTCATCCAATGATTTGAAAATGCTTAGACTACAACATCTGTTTAAAAATACATATTTATGCATTTGAGTTATACAGATGAGAAATTAATAGTAGTTCTAAATTAATTCAAACTACTTCAATTTCTTTTTTTCAGTTTGTTTAGAATAATAAAGTTGTTCTGCCTGTGATTGACTGCCACTAGTTGCACTAAGGGTGCTTTGTTTTGTTTTTGGGACTTTGTAGATTCTTACTGTTCGTTCATATGCTTGTATATGCATGTTCTCCATACACTTTTTGTGTATGTTTGAAATATTCCTTTGGGTATGTCATAAAAGCCTTTGTGCACAGTGTGAGTCTGGAGACACAGCTGTCTTCTAAACCCTGAAATATTTCTTTTGCTCCTCTGCTCTTTCCTCTTCCCTCCTTTACTCTGTTGCCAAAACACCTAGGTAGTGATGTCAGAGGAAATCTCTTCCAAACCCGCTCGCATCTGACTTTGAAGATGGAAACAAAACTGTCAGTTATGAATTCAAGGAAGAGAAGCTATATGTTTTCAGTTTTTCTTGATCCCATTTGCTTTTTTGTCTTGTAATCCCCTTCTGTCTCATTTTTTCCCTGTTCCTTACATATTTCAGCTGTTTTTCATTCTTCTCTCTCTTTCTTTCTTTCTTTCTCGCTCTTTTGTGTTTTGTCTTCTAATGTAAAATATAATATACACTACCATTTTAAAATGTCAATTTCCTCTTCAAGTCTGCATTTATATCATCAAAAAGAAAATAAAAAAGTAACATTAAATATTATTAGTAGGGCTGTCAAATGATTAAAATTATTAATCAAATTAGTCAGGATTTTCAGTGGATTAATCAGGATTAATCACTATTTGCAACTAAACCTGAATTTAGATCAAGAACAACGCACTGTCATTCAGCGTAAGCAGCGCAGCAAAAATAGACTCAGCGCCGAAACTAATGTTATCTGGCGCTTCTGCTCTACTCCTGCTACGCGCTGCCGCGCCGCCTTGACCAAAGCATTCACAAAGCCGCTGTCAGCAAGACTCACTGTGACACTTCTCTGCAGCATGTGAGCGACACAGTTCATGTGACTTTGTAAGACGAATTGCGGCAACCATGTTGCGTGCATTGTCAGTTCCAATGGTTGTCGTTTTGCCCCCACTTACGTGCAACAGACAGGGACTGTTCTTTACAAGCCTCCACAAAATGACGCTCCTCAGTTTTTAATATAGTCAGCGTAAAAGACTTCAGTTCTTCCATGTCACTGATGCAATGTGCAGTTACTCCGAGGTAATTGTTGCCCCACTTTAATGTGTTAAAAAAATTGACATAATTAACGACAAAAAATAGTTAACGCATTATTTTTGACAGCCCTAATTATTAGATCATTTTTTATTTTTCAAAACTGAGTTTCTAGCCATTATTCCAGTCTCCTGTGTCACATGGGCTTTCAGAAATCATTCCAATATTCTGATTTGCTGCTCAATTATTATCAATGTTTAAAGACGTTGTAAAAAATCTTTTGTAAGATTTTAATTTTTTTTTGCCTTCATGCTTGATCAGTTTAATACATCCTTGCTGAAAGATGTTAATAATTTCTTTCAAAAAATCTAAATGTAAAACGAGTGCTATTGAGCATCCCTCTTCAGGTTGCTCTTATTGTTTTTAAGTGTGCATGTTTCTCTCCTCCTCTCTTCTTGTCTTTTGGGTGAAATTTGAATTCGATTTAGTGACCAATCCTTGCAAATGTTCCTTGACAAATAGAAAAGACTATTGAAGAAAACCTAAACACAACAGAGTTTATGAGGTCCAAAGCCAATGTTGTTTTTTTCATGCAAAGTCAAATCAGGTGTGGCAGGCCACTGAGGAAGAAAACATTTCTTCGACCTCTTGTACACATGGATGATTCAGTTGCGGTCAAGCGTCTGTTTTTCACACACAGCTAAGCCTCTGATTCATTACCTGGGATAATGAGAGCAATTCATGCCTCATCAGTCTTAAGCCGTGTGATGCGGTCTTAGCTTCAGCCTCTTGTCTGCGTGCTTATAAACAAGCTAATGATTAATGATAATTGAAAAGCCCCTACCAAGGCAAAATAATGAAAAACAACTGTGTGTGCTTCATCCTGCAGGTCAGGGAAGAGATATTTAACTTGTTTGTAAGGTTTGATGATCAGAAAGAGGAGGAGTGCAAGGGCGAGAGGTAGGGCAATAGTGTTCATCTGATGGCTAACTTCTCTGGACTGTCTTCACTAGATCCAAAAACCGAGTTGAGGAGTATCTTGACTGCATGGTTCACTAGTGTGACAGCAGTTAATCTGCTTTTAAAACAGTCAATTTTTTACAGTGACAAGCTATCAACTAGAGTTCAAACTAGCAACACTCTCCATTTGGATATTTTATATAATACAGCAACAATCTGAGAGGAAGAATCCTTTCCAAAGTCTCTTATTGTTATTGTTATTGCAATCGCATGGATTCCACCTTAGAATGGCATTCATAAAACCATTACTTTAAATAGCTTCTGAGTGTTGTATCCACCATCTAAGCTTTGACCTTTTGGGGAATATATTTCTGTGTCTGCCTTTAAGACTCTCCCACACACATGAACCACCTCAGGCCCAAGTTTTATTTATGGTATTGTTTGTGGGGGCTGATTAGCACAGAGGGGTAAGTTTGAGCTTGTGGGTCAATGATTCAGTCTGGCCTTTAATTCACATGTGTAAACAACCAACTGGATGAATGAGGAAATCTCAGGAAAATTAGTGAAGAGGTGGATATGATGTCTGATGGAAAAACATCGTCATACTGAAGGCTTTCTAAAGTGAAACAGCTGCTACTAAATGTGAAAAAATGAAGCACACAGAAAAGAAAAATGAAAAGGCCTTTGAATGACCAGATGATGTAATGCAGAGGAAATTAAAAATAATACAGTTTCTGCTAATAGAAGTTAGCTGGAAATTAAAACTTAATTCAATATAATGGCCTACTAAGATGGCAGAGTACAGAATTGTTTCTTTTTTTATTGTTCCCTGATTACGTTATAATTTCGCTATTATGTTCTAAATTATTTCTTCTCTTTGTCATTTTTTGTTATTGTTTTCCAAACTGACTCTTAGGATTCAGCAGTTTATGTAAGTTTACTTACTCAAAATATATACTGTATGTGTGTATTTATATATAGATAATAAATGTACACAGAACACACACACATATTATGCAAACAAAAACCTTTTTATTTAAGATGTGATTAATCATTTGACGGCACTAATTTGTATGTTATACATAATATGTGTATATAATATGCAAGTGATGTCTGTCTTTCAGGACGCGGGTCACCATCACCCGAGTGGTCAGGATGAGCACGGATCCATTTTTGTGAACGAGGCAGCGTTTGTGTCTCCCTCCCTGAACAACAGGAACATCCACCTTCAACATCATCCACACCGTCATCATCACACTGTCCACCTGCACTCAGGATTCTCAGATTCTCCCAGTGCTCAGAACAGTCTCAATTCACTCCTGGCACGATCCAACCACAGACAGAGCTCTGCTGGAGTATCTGATGCTCCTGCTGGGCATGAGTGCTGGACTGAAGGAACAATGTACTCAACCCCTCTGAGAAGTCTAACAGAGATCCCCAGCAATGGTAATGTTTTACTGCAATCATTAGTTACTTGTGTTGACAGAATGAGGAGTCTTGTGTTGCAGTGCAAGTTTTTTTTCTTTTCTTTTCTTTCTTTTGGGTCACATTCCCCACCCCTAAAGTAAAAATGATATTCATTTATTTCATTAAAAAATATAAAGTTGTAATATTGTGAAACAATATAATGACATTTTCTTTGTATTGTATAACATTATTAGAAAGCATTTTCTATTATAATACGTTTTAAATTGTAATTTATTCCTGTGCGTGCAAAGCTGAATTTTCAGCAGTTACTACTCCTGTCTTCGGTCACATGATCCTTCAGAAACCATTCTAATATGTTGATCGGATCAAGAAACAGTTATTAATGTTAACTGATGAAAACACTTGTGCTTCTTGATATTTTGTATAAACCATAATATATTTTGGTAACACTTTACTTAAAACCTATGTATATTGCATTAGAAAAGGTGATCAAAGAGTACAAAGCATTATAGTTATTCATAAAATGTGTTGTAATACATTTATCTTGTAGTAAATAATTGTAACTAAGTTTAAAATGTATAGTATGACAATGAATTGACAAGTATTATAATGTATTAAATGTTACAATTAGTTTTGAGATGCACACAATGCATTTTCAAGTGCTTTATGAGGCATAATCAATGCGTCAAAACTATTTTTCTAAAGTTTTAAGTACAGTGTTACCTAGATTTTCAATAATATTTTCATAATATATTAAGTCTCAGACCAAAGGGTATGATTATAACTGATGAAGTCTGACATAATGAGAAAATAGCTTCACATTGCTTAATATTTGAGTCGAAAACAAGACTCACAATTAATGAATTGCAAATAATTAGATAAGCTGGTTAAAATACCTGTTGTGATATTAATTGGCAACTCTAAACAGTTATTTCATAACTGTTCCAGACACATCCAAACAAATCACTCTCTTTGTAATCACCCTAACTCTTTGGAGCATGTTCTATAATTTTCTGACTCAAAAGCATAGCAGAAAGTCAAGCTGAACTTGTTTGGCCCTTAACAATGAACCACAGATGCAAAAGAAAGGTTTGATTTTATCACATTAATTTGCAAGTCGTTACTAAAACTTGTGTTGCAGCAGTGAAGGTCGATTTGCTCTCTTTGTGTTGTTAATCTGCATTTAATAACAAAGATTCATCCTCACTCTATCACACACAGGTACAAACACACACAGATACACATCTGTCTCAGCGATCAATTACGCATTCTGTCTATTGACTGTCACTGGGTTGACACTGGCGTGTGAATCAAGGGCCTCCAGCTACGGGAGACTGATTGGAACATTGATCTAAAAAATCTTTACCAAACTCATTACAGAGTGACCTGTCATCTTACAAGGGAGAGGAGGGGAGAGGGACATAAACTTATTCATGTTTTTCACATGAGCTGTCTGAGTTGTCTGTTTAACATTATGAATCGTCTCTCTCTCAAACACAAACACACTCTTACACTTCATCTCTGTGCTGTCTAAATGTACTCGTGGAACACAAAAGTGAAATGAAAGTTTTTACAGGTGCATGTTACATTTACTTGCTTTAAAGGTTGTATACTGTGTGTGTATTGACCAGCTCATTAACCCACTCATTATTGACGGAGCGTGCACAAAGGTGCATATTTAGCTAGATTAAGGTCCCACTTCTTAACTAATCTTAATATATGTTGCGTCGTATTTAACATAAATATCCACAATGCATATTTACTACATTTGTTTACCTTACTTTACTGCCTTGCACTTAATAGCTGGTTAGCATGACTTAGTTGACACATTCTGGTTAGTACATGTTTCTAAATCGTATGCGTTTGTTTATGATTTAAACTTGATCAAAAGTGAGAGCAGAGACATTAATCGTATTACCAAAAAAATGTATGTCAAATAAATGTTGTTTCAATTAAGCATACAATCCTGATGAGAAAAAAGGCCATAATTAAATATATTTGTGTGTCCACAATGGTCATGATTCAGTCAAGATCTTACAGTCTACTGTACCTGTCCGTTTTTTTCTGAATCAAAGTCAATAAATACGAATGTCACCTGTGCTGGTTAAATCAACAAGCTTATAACGCTGCTTTGTTTGACTATTTTTTCAGAGGTCAAGACCATGGCCTCACAGTAGTTAATGTTTGACCTTCACTATTCACACTGCGCTCAGCTAAAAACATTACCTCACCTACACAAACATTCAGAATGGAGGTAATGAAATTGGGAATGGAGGCAATTAAATGAGAGGGATTCATCAGTTTCATTCACAACATCACTTGAATGTTAATGACATGTGATAGAGCTTGTGTGCATTAAGCCTAGGTGTTTTCCCCTTACTTTTACTTATGAACTGTAGTACAGTGGCCCAGTAGTGCACAACACAACAAAGTCCACACAATAGGACTCATTTATGTGTGTTGTGTTAATTGCTACTTGTTTCTGCCGTGTTGTCATACGTCGATTCAAAGGTCAGCTAAGATGCACTCTCGGGGATATGCATATGGCCATTGCTGTTGGCTTGGGGATGAGTAAAATATGCCGTCATTTTTATTTTAGGGTGAACTATGTAATAGCTCAAAGTGGCAAAGTTTTAATTTTAGTATAACTCTATAATACAAGTCCAATGTATATCTGACATATTTTAGGCTTAATACTACAGAAAAGCAATAAAGGTTTTTCAGTTAGAGTGTTTTCATGGAAGAACACTTTATAGTAAGAATTTGGCACACATCAAACAATGGTATAAACATCATTCAGTGTTGTAATCGTAATTAATAATGACGTCATTTTGTCATAATCTTGCAGCCCTATTTTGTTCAACTGAAGGAAAATGAGGGATCAAGCATGCAGATGATGAATAATGTTACTCTGGCGAATGTTGATGACAGTGATGAATTAATATCTGATCTTGTCTTCACAGATGTGGATCAGTTTGGCCATGTCCAAGAACCTTGGTCAGCTGGCGTAACAGGGGCGGGGCTTCATCAAGCTGACGTCCTGCTCGTCAACCAGCCCTTTGTTACCATGGAGACAGAGAACAGAGATACTGACGGAGAAGAGAATATTGTGTATCTTTGAAACAAAAAGTCATCGGTTGGTGTCGAAACAAAACATTTGGACTTGGATTTGCAGTTTGAGATTTGGACCAGAATCTGATCCCACTCCTTATTTTGGGTTGTGTTTTTGTTCTTCCTTTAATCTTAGCAAACTTTCGGCCTTCTGTGACATTCTCCAGACTTCGTAGCACTTACTTTGGTCCGTGTGTTAGATGGGGCTTGTCTGAGTGGCTGCATTTTGCTTTATAGCCTGGAGCCTGCAATGACAGAATCAGGTTAGGCAGTTTCAGCACACGTTCAGTCACACACACAAAAGTCCCCCACCCACATTGCCGCACAATGTATTTTTCTCCAACTGTCCATGTCAGTTTATATCAGGACACAAAAATACTGACCCTTTCTTTCAGTAGATGAATAATGACTTGGTTTATAAAAGCATTCGCCGCCTACGCTGCATGTAAGAGTAAGGAATCACCTTTCAGATTCAAACTCTCACATTTGGAAACATTTGGTTTTACATGTCCATATGGAGGAGAAGGTGTAATATATGTCCTGCTTTACTCTTCTGAAACAGTTCAGATTCATTGGTGCTCATAAGCCATTGCCTATAATGCCACATGTGCAGCAAACATCTAAAATAGTGTGTCAAAGGATTAATCATGATTTATCTCAAATAAAAGTTTTTGTTTACATAGTATATGTATGTTTTAAGATATATCTTTATTATGTATATATATATATATAATACGCGCACATGCATAAATATATGTAAGAAAAATGTAAAAGTATATTTACATATAATATGAATATAAATATATACATGTAAATATTTTTCGAAATATATACTGTCTGTATGTATATACATAATAAATATACATAGTACACACAGATATGTCATTAAAAATCTTTATTTTGGATGGAATTAATCGCAATTAATTGTTTGACAGCAATTTGCAGTTTGGCATTCAAATACATTTCTTGATACTTTTAGGTTGCCGTATCAGCCAAAGGCTTTGTTCATGGATTTTGCCTATTGTCAGTTACACAAATTAGCATAAATTCAAGCTTTATTTTATTTTATGCACAAATAAAAAGGTCCCAATTAAAATTCAAGCCATAATTGTTAACTGTAGACTAGTACTAGATGTGAATACTGTTTGTACTTGAGTTAAAGTGACAAAAATGTGCTTATTATTCTATTGAAAAACACGTTTCACTGCGCATGAGAACACTTGCTATTTTTTGTTTTGTTTATTCCAGTGCATTAACCTTATTTATTGTTACATTTGTAAGGAATCATTTTATGTACATAGAGCATGTTTTGTATAATTGTTGTATGTAGACCGGTGTATATGTAGTAAATGTTCATTCATCAGCTTTAGTTTTTTTTCTTGTTTTCATCCATTTTATTATGATATCTCATATTTACCATTTATATGCTTACGTACATAACTGCAAAGACCACTGCTTTTATGTTGATAATTCAATTGGAGATTTACTGTCAAATGACTGTTTTACACAGTGACCGCTTCTGTCATGCTAATGAACTGTACCGGTACTAAAGCCTGATTATCAGATGAGAACTTTCTTAGACTGACAGCAACTAATATATCAGACTGTAATTGCAGAGGCAAAAAATTATTTACATTTTTGTAAAAAAATTATTGTAAAATTATTTCCATTATTGTAAAAAGGCTGCACAAGTAATGTAAAAAGTATGATCGTTCTGCCAATTCTAAACTAGATTAATTAATAAACCACATAGTAGGGTCTTTCGTTAGGCTGTAAAATAGCTATCAGTATTTTTACATTCTCGCCTAAAAAGCTAAGTAGACGTTGTCTGTAGAAAACCTGAAAACCCACTGCAGATAACACTGCATTCATTATTATTCTGCAAAAAGCTCTGTTTTGTTACATATTCAGAGTGCTTTTTTTCCCTTTCCCCTATTGTTTAGAGACCTCTAAAAGTTATTTGCACACACACAACTCGCGACTAACAAAGTCAATATATACCACTGCTGAGTAATGAATCTGTGGATGGGGACAGTAACCAACAGTACAAAACACCTCCCCATGGCACCGTAATGACTTTAGGAGGAGTTTCACTGTAAACCTGTCATCCCGGCAAATAAATAACAGCCATTAACTAGTATCCCACCTATGGCACATTTAAAGAAGAAACCCCTTTTCTGTGTATTTTCTACATATTACTGTGACAAGTGTGTTAATCTTAAGACACAAGGGGACACAGAAGTAATCAACATAAAAAATGGCTACTAGGTCATTTTAGGTTTTTTCTTCGATTTTTGAAAGTGTACATATAGAGCAGAAAAAATGTTAGAAGTAGGAGTACCATTATGGGAGGACAGGGTGTGACGGGCATAAGGAGCCACCGGCATGTTCTATCCAGTATCTCAATACATTGAGGGTTTTTTTTTCACTGCCCTTTCCCTGCTTATTTTGTTTTTAAATGGCCCTTGAATTTGACTGTGGTGTATTTAAGAGCGCTGGGACTTTTCCTTGTTCGTGCCCTTCAAGTGGAGTCATAAATATCATAATCAGTGAATAAGCAAAGTTGTATATACATGTGGGGAACTCTGAACACTGACCTAATATAAACAATACATAATATGTTTATACTATCAGTGAGGGGAAAGCAAGTCATTAGCAAATGACGTAAAGCAAAAACCCAACATAAATGGTTTGCCTTATGTAGCAAAACATTTTTAACTGCGACCATGCATAAATAAATTATCATTTTAAGTATAGATGTACTTATTTGGGATTACTGTGCAAAATATAATAATAATTGTTTTCTGGCTTGAAAGCATGACATGCCTGACTAACTAGCAATATTAATGTGTCTAAAATATTGTGTTGAGTTATTGTATAAAAGCAATATCACACTTGCAATTGTAAAGCCATCACGGATGCAGGTGTGATATTGCTTTTATACAATAGTAATACCAGTATGACTGAATACCAATCCCAAAATATTGCTTGTGTGATAGAGAAAGAAAGAAAGGGGGGGGGAGTTTTCGATTTTGTGGGTGTCTATTTCTAAATCTTTTTGGTGGGTACAGAAAGGGTTGGGAGAAATAGATTTTTTTTGGTCATATTTTGGTAACCTGCAGTGAATCACACACTGACACACATCTGCACACACCGCTCTCTTTAGCTACAAAGGAAAACCGCATTTATGTTTACTAAACACACAGTAATTACATAGGCACATTACTGAGCTTTGATGCCGAGCAGCGGCCCGCAGCAATCACGCACAATCAACTGTTTAGTGCTCTCACACTCTTTCATTTCTTACTAATCCCTCTGTTTCACCATTCTCTCTTCCTCAGGGAGCGCCAATACTGTCTTTCATCAGCTGACAGAATAAGACAAGTGCTTCCCAATTTGTCCTTCTTTAAGCCCTCGCAAGCACACACATACACAAGCACATATGTTATCACCTCATGAGCTCTGGTAATTAAAGGATTCAGCTTTGACTGAAGGCCAGTTTCTTTAGTCTGCGTGTGACTGATAGAGCAACATTTGAACATTTGTCTTTTGTTCCACGTGAACCATGAAAAATCTCGGTAATTCTGCTTCTGGTGTCAAAACCCGTCATTATGTCTTTGTAGTGGCGTGTGAGTGGTGTTTTGTACAGTAATAAAGTGACGCTGTGAAAGGTGCTTAGGGAGTGGGTTTTTACCACGGGTCAGCGGAGCACTTGTACACAAACGCAGAACTTCATCTGAAGCACAGCACGCATCTCAAAAGAGTGTCACTCGCGTTAATTCCTCCAATCCCTAAAGCCTCTGAGTCAACAAGACACTTATTCATTGTATCAATTTGAAGGCCTGTATCCGTCAAAACTGTAACAGTGACAGTCCACAAATACACACAGCCTTCAGTCAAAGAGAAGCCTCTATTCTAGAGCTGTCAGCACAAATACACAAACACACAAACTGAAGTGCATGTTCTCTTCTTCAAAAAAATTCCATGTATTAATATCGTTTTGAGGGGATGTCAGTCAAAGAAATACCAGGGAATGTCAGAAAGAGATTAGAGAGAGAAATGGGGCTGTGTACCTGTCAAATAAGAACTTTTAAATGAGTCTTTAGTGTTGCAGGTTGTATGCAGCACTTTGAAGTGTCTCTAAATTACAGCCTTTCAGTGCCAGCTTAACAAAGGGAGTCTCCCAAAATGTTGCTTTAATAGATCAACTGAACATTTACCACACAAATGAAAAACAGGTACAGAAACAATATACTGTATAGAATTTGAAAACATAATCTAGGTGAGGAGGGTTTATTTGACACAGTAGCAGGAAGCAGGAAGGGATTACAGTGTGTCTGTGTGTATGAGGAAGATACATTATACAGTTCAAAAGTTTGGGGTTAGATATTTTCTTTAAAAAAAAACTAAACAATTCTTTGTAACATTATACATGCATTTACTGTCACTTTTGATCAGTTTAATGCATATTTACTAAATTTAAGTATTAATTTCTTAGTGATCCCAAACTTTTGAACTGTACAAACAAAACTGTGCTACCTGGTCTCATGGCATAAATGTAGCATGACACGAAACACGTACCAGTAAGTACATATCACTGCAGACATCACTGCATTTACAGACTTTTGATTAATAAAGCAGAATTTCACAATTCAAAACAATATTAATATGCTGGGATATTTGAAAGCTGACATGTCAAGTTTCATATCTATAGGTTTCATAGATCGTAGGTTTGTTCTGTAGCTCACCGAGAGGCAAGGCGCTCCGGTTTGAATCCCGTGTAGCTACTTTATATTTGTTTTAAGTATAAGGTACCGTAGGTTTAGGGTTGGATTTGGTGTAGGGCACATGACAAAGCATTAACTTTTAGCAACAGTCGATGGAAATTTAAATTCTGAACCACTGCTATACATACCTATATCAACGTAATAAAATGTGCCAGGGTTCACGTATTGAACCTGTGCTTTAGTGCCACTCAGTGGACATTTCTCTTAGAAAATACAGCGAAAATGTGCAGTAAGGTACATAAAGATGGTGTACAGAGGTACATGTTTTAATGAAACCATGTTTTTATGTAATTGTTATATAATATATACAGTAATTAAAACATTTATGGAAATATTTCACTATAACTTCCCTTTTTATTTACTACCTTTCAATGGTCCTCTGTAGATTTTCTATTTTCAATTGTATAATGTGAAAATCCATCACTAATATAAATTCTTACATTTAAAATCTGATCATCTAAACAAAGAGTATATATATATATATAAACATTTTCATATTTATTGTGTAAAATAATTTTTTTAATTTCTAATAGTTAAAAATAGATAGATAGACAGATAGATGTTATTTGTGAGGTTATACGGCAGCTTTAATTTTGCCTGTTTCAATGCCTGCTCCACACATTGTGTCTGTGCCTTTAAGCCTTTTTGTGGATGAATACACTCACACATATTCAACCTTTCAACATGTCACCAATGTGGACAACAAACACACACACACCAGTGTGTGCACTTTGTGTTACTAATGACGCTTTTTCAATGGTTCATACAGCCAGACTCAGCCGTTCTCTGTATGATAGTGTGTGTTTGTGTTAATCTACAGAGGCAGTGTGACCTCAGTAAAGTGTGGAGCTGAGAGTGTCTGTGTGGGTGGTGGGTCCTTTACAAAGTCGGTCTGTGTCAGGGGTAAATGTGTTTATGTGTGTGTTAAAGAGTCTTGTTGAAAGGATGTTTTAATAATGTGTGTGTGTGAGTGCATTGAGCAGCAGGGCAGTATTATGAAGTCTGCATGATAGAAAATGAAGGTTCATTCTGCAGTTCAGCTGACTACAGTTATTACCATCCCAGTCAACCCACCTGCTCTCTCAGCTCTGAGCTTCTGGAGGCGGCTTTGTTCCCTGAAATTACCCCTCTGTGTGTCTCTGCGTGTTGACACCCATCCTATATCACGCCTATTGTGAAAGAGTGCCTCGTAAGAATGTGCATGTGACTTGTGCTTTGTCTCATAATGAAAGGTTCTTATTTTATACAGGCAGTCACAAGGGCAGCATCTAATAGCTGTCCTTATTGGCCTGTCATCAGAACCTATCCCAGCTTATTAGAAAGCACACACCCCCATCTGTCTTCATTAGGACCAGCACCCCTCTCTGCCCTGTGTCCTCATAAAGATATCCCCATACATCCAAACTAGTAATGATGCCACATTTCATACTTTACCACCGTGTCCTTGTTTTGCAGTGTATATGCTAGTCTTTTTTTGGCTCAGTCATGGAATGTTTTTTCAGAGACTTTTCTTACAAAAAAAACAAAAACAAAATGAAATATTCTATATTTCTATATTCTAAGTATGTTCCTTTTTGGAGTGCATACAACTGCACTATTAAAGCAGAAGTACCCTGTAAACATCCAACAAGATTTAGTTTTTATCTTCACAAAAATATACTACCATTCATGTATTTCTGATTAAATCACTGCAGCCTTGAAGAGCATATGATTTAATTAAAAATTATGAATGGTGTATACCACACTATACATAAATATGACTACCTGTGACTAGGTCATAAGGTTCTTTTTTTTAATCTGCAAGCTGAATAAAGAAGCTTTTCATTGATGAATTGTTAGGACAGGACCATATTTGGCAGAGATATCTTAGGGCACAAAAAATCAAAATATTGAGAAATTTGCCTTTAGATTTGTCTAAATTAGGTTCTTATGAATGTATAATCAAAAATTAAGTTTTGATATATGTATGGTAGTAAATTTACAAAATATATTAATTGAACATATTTATATATGATAAATTTTTTTATCCATAAAATGTATTGTTAGCTATTGCTACAAATATACCTGTGCTACTTATTACTGGTTTTGTGCTCCAGGGTCACATGCATTATGTTATGTTATTTATTATATTATGATTAGATTTTGAGCATTGCAACTAATGTGTAACTTTATATTTGTGGAACTAAAGAGCAGCAATATTACCCAAAGAGCATTAACATATTTCTGTTGCATAAAAGTGTTTCTTTTTGATTCTTGAACTATTAGCTCCTCATAAATCATCAGATTATGAGCACAGCTACATAACATGAACAAAGACCAAACACAGAGACCTCTCACTGTGTAGAAAAACTATTACTATGAGTGTGAAGAATTAAAAAGACCAAAAAGCATTAAAGAATTAAAAGGCCAAAGCAGTGTAAATTATGTGATTATATATAATTTAGCTAAACCAACTCATCACTTTAGAAAGTGACTGTGTGGACACACACAATCTGTCATTATTGTCATGAATCAGAAGGACTAGCAGCTTTTTAAGCATCAGTCATTGACACCCTGCTGTGTGTGACCTCCAAGCAAATGCCTAATATCTCTTATGAACTCTGCGATCCACAAAGATTGCAGCTGTAATAAAACATTACAGCTCCCCAGATAACCCACTCACCACATCACAGCCGTGTGTAATCCAGGAACTGCAGCTGGCTGTTAATAAATCCTCTGGATAATGAGAATGCATAATGATCACATGGTAATTGCTGCTGAGAGTGGCATTTCAAATTTTATATACATTTTACATACTAATACTGGATAATTAAATCATTGAAACAGATTTGTCTTACAGTTAACGTGTTATATTTTATAACAATTCTGATTGGCTGAACGTTGTACAATGAGTGCTTCCAGTAGATACAGGACTCTGACTTTCCACTATTGAACTAGATCTACTTATCTTTGTTTATTGTAGATAACTGTGCATTATTGGTGGGAATCTTTCAGAGACTCTTACTGCAAGTTACATTATTAAACCAGTAGGTGGCAACTAGTGACAGACTTTTATAAGTGATTCATTAAATCGTTCATTCAAATGATTCATTCAGGAGTGAAGCATGTATAATTCATTCGCTCACATGATTCATTTAAACTTCTGATTTATTCATCCCTACTGTGTGTTGCTTGGCGACATTTGATTCTGTTTTTTTTTTTGTTGCACCACCAATGAAAACAGTTCCAAACAGAGTAACGCACAAAACTATTGTGAAAAATTAGCAAAAAAAAGCTATTACTTGAACTTTTGGTTTTTATGCAACAGTCAATAAACATTGCAGTGATGCTGTTGGTCTAAATATTATCTGATTTTCAGAACAATGGACTTTTTGCAATATTGCTTACATGTTCACTTGAATGAAAAAAGGCAAATCTTTTCAGTGAGACTTCAGCGTTGCCTTTCTTCACTTTTTAAATCTCATGCATGTTTTTGTGCCAAACATTTGTAAATAGGCCTTCACTCGAAATATGTGCAAAAAAAAACTAAACAAATACAGACCCTTTGTTCCTCCTTCGGCGGTTATGAGGGCGTAACAGAATCTGTTCAAATTGGACAGGTTCTGGTGTTTCGTATGCCAACTCAAACACTATTGCAATGCTTTAAATTCAAGCCCACTGTTGGTCAAGGCTGGTACAGTCCTGGACAAACCTCTACAAGGTGGTTTAGAGTACTTCAGATAACTAACTCAGCATGATCAGATATGCAGGCCAGGCCTGTTTTAAGATCATGCTGAGCACAGCAAATCTGGAGGCTTCTTAATGGAAAGTGGTAAATTAAGTCTGCTTGTAAGACACTGAACACATACACAAGCCCTGACCTAAGATTACATGCATACAAAACAATTTGCATGCTCAAACGTCTATGTGAATGTTCTTGCAAGCTGCAACAATCTTCCCATAAATTTACATTTAAAAATGACAAATGACAAATATATGCTCACATATGCACTCACAAACTGTTTGTATTGCATGATCTGTATTCTAAAGCTAATAGATTAATACAGAATCAATGCATGAAGGGCATGTAACATAATTCACATTAATTCACATCAAGCCTTGATTAACGAACAACCCATGCGGTACCATTAATCAGCAATGCAAATCAATATGTTATAATACATCCATTTATTTCTCTCTTATTTTCACGTTCAACATGACTTATTGGCATGGCAAAAGATGGTACATTTGTTTTGCCAAGGCAGCAATGTCTACTCACGTCTGTCTTTTTCTCCTCTATCTTTTTCTCCCACACACATAGGTAGGCCAGAGATGCAGAATAGTCATTTCATTGATTTCTTTTCAACAACCCAAAGCCCAGTAACATAGTTCAAACTGCAATGGATTTATCTTCATTTGCAAAAATGCAGTACTTCTACATCATAACTCAAACAGAAGTTGTACCCAAACACCACCCTTTTTGTTCATAACTGGCAACAAAACTATATACATAGATACACACAGACACATATATACATATATATATATATATATATATATATATATATAGGGCCGGGACTCGATTAAAAAAATTAATCCAATTAATTAGAGGCTTTGTAATTAATTAATCGCAAATAAATATTTGACCTGAGAACAGTGAGAGGTAAGTTTTTTCATATGGATTTTTAGTATACCATTGAATAATGACTGAATACATAAGCTTAAGCAACAAAATATTGT
>JAUMHI010000040.1:7992647-8052865 GCA_032359435.1 Enteromius unitaeniatus | reverse complement strand
GTCCCTTTTTAAAAGACGTAATATAAGTCTCTGGGGCTTCATTTATAAAGTGTGCATATGCACAAATTTGATTTTAGGATGTGTGTATGCTTAAATCCGTGCCAGCACTCATATATAAATAAAAAATATTTATATATTTAAAAAATTATTTGACGTGTAAAAGTGCTTAGCGCCAGGTCAGGGTCTGAGCAGACATACACACTTTTTATTGTTGGACTATTGCAGATTTGTTAAATGTAAGCTGTTCTCGCAGCTCGCTGTTTTATGTTATGATGATTGGTGATATTTCAAATGTTAATTACAATAATTAGGAGTTGAGAGCTGAAACCATTCAGTTGTGCAGAAGTACAAGATTATTTGCGATTTATAGAAGGGAAGTGTACTTGCATTTTCTGTTCGTACGTTCATTCTATGAATCAAAGTACGCATATTTGAGAGATGATCATGAGATCACATTTAGGATGGTTTCTGCACAACATTTTATAAACGTTATTTAGCTGCTGCTTCCTGCTCTCTTTTCCAGAATAGGGCTGTTCCATTACATCTCATAGTTTACCAAACATGGTAGACATGTCTATTGTGCAAACACCTGGCATTTTAAAGTCAGTTTAAATTTCTGAAACGGTTTCCTGAGCACACAGACAGAAAGCAGCGGACACATATCTTTCATGTCATGTGCTTAAACCATGTATGTGTTTTTTTTATTATCATTATAGGTTGGTTTTGTACACACACTCATGCATTTATGTTCAAACTATATATAAAAGTAAATTTTACATATAGGTGCCCTTTAAATTTTACTAACAACATAAAAGTTACTTTCAGTGAACTACAGCCTGAAAGTGGACCTTTTTTTTTACAATTAAACTAATGTATAATAATTTTGAGGTCAATCAGATATGATACAGTAGATTTTATAGAGTTAATTAAACACAGAATCTTAAATCTGTGGCTAAAAAAAGGGTATGAGACACAGGGCAACAATTAAAGACTTTTATATTACTTTATTTCTGTGCATAACATAACATATAACATATAACATAACATAACATAACATAACATAACATAACATGGTACAAGCAAGTACAGAAGAACCTTTGGAAGACTATTTATTTTTCAATGCATCATGACTAACCAGAGGAGACAGATATAATGATTGTTTGGTGGCATATTGAAAACACATTCTTTTCACACTGAACCAAAACAAAACAAATAACATGACATGACAGCAGCATACAGGATTAGTTCAAATCATAATTCCTAGTCCACAGGTAAAGAGGATTCCAGTGAGATCAACACTGTTCTTTCATATATGAGCTGTCAGCTGTCTTGTAAATCTTTTATGTCTAGCTTGATCTCTAGAATTTTGTTGGGTTTAAGCCAGTCAAAACAAGTCGATGACAGTTTCATTTAATATAAAGCACATTTGCTGAAGTCAGTCTTCTATTATTGCAACCTGTCATATAAACACTTCTAAAAACTTAAAAAGAAACAGAGAGAGCAAAAGTCAGGTGCACACAACACACACACATGTTGGGGTTACGTGGTTTATGGGGACATTCCATAGGTGTAATGGCGTTACAGTTTTTATACTGTAAAGACTGTATGTGGCATTTTTAGATTTTTTCAAAACTTCATTCTGTGTTATTTATAAGCTTCTTTCCTCATGGGGACCTAACAAATGTCCTCACAAGGTCAACATTGACTGGTATTCCTATCTTTGCGGGGACAATTGGTCCCCATAAGGTGATAAATATGCACACACACACACACACACACACATCCCTAACAGATAAATTGTCACAATTGCTGTAATGGTATGCCAGATATTGAAAATAACAATAACTGACCTGTGGCTCATTTGATTTTAGCCGAACATCAATACTACAAGACCTGGCAGATGGTGCTCTGAAATTTTCCAAGAAAAAAGGGAGGAGTTCAAGAAATGTCATTTTGACTTGCAGTCAAGTCTTTTCTAAAACAGCCAAGTCACAAAGGTCATCCATGTTTTGGCCTGGTTGCCAAGGAAATATGACATTTGAGTTACACCTGGGGCTTCATTTATAAAATGCTGCACAGAAACCATCCTAAATGTGATCTTACGATCATTTCTCAGATATGCACACGTTTGATTCATAGAAAAAATTTATGAAAGGAAAATGAATGTACTCTTTCAGATGTGAAATCTTTCAGCTCTCTGCCTTCTAAACAACTCCCAATTAATGTCATTAACATATAAAACCATCATAATTTAGAGCAGCAAGCTGCAGGAACAGCTTACATTTTCAAAAATCTGCAATACTCTGACAATAAAAAGTGCATATGTCTGCTCAGACCTTGACGTGACACTAAGCACTTTTCCATGGCAAAGGCGGGTTTTATGAATATATATATATATATATATAATATAAAAATTTAAGTGTATCCTTAGTGCACTCCTTTTAATAAAAATGTTGTAATTAATTTTTTTTAAATTACTTTCAAATTACTAATTAAAAAGTTTGCTTATTTACAGTAGAAGTGCAGCAGATTAGAACGCAACTAATGCTCATTTAAAACATGAAATGCTAAAAATTATTTTAATATATGTAGAAAATAACCTTAATTAATTTAGACTAATAAATGCTTTAACGTAAATTGTTCATTGTTAGTTTATTTTAGCATTAGCATGGCTGGCCTGGTCCATGTAGCCTAACTGTCCATGTAGCCTAATTTTATTTTTGTTAAGTAATTTGTGGCAGTTTACTGGCTCCACATTCTTTGCTGTTGTTTCTGGGTTTAACAGAAGCTTTTTGTTTCCACTGGAATGTCAAAACTGAATTTGTAATAACAGTTGAAAGTAATCAAAACTAATTAAATATTCATCAATCATAGTCATAACTCTGCAATCTAGGCTAATTAACATTCCCCTCTGAGCTTTGGTGCGTTTCCTCTCTCACCACCTCTTTCTCTCTCAGGGATTTCAAACTGGAAACCTGTCGACGTTTCCAGCAGTGTTAAACATCCATAGTAAGTGAGCTCTGACTGGGGTCTTCATAACAACTTCAACAACACCCTGATGTTGTTTTCCCGAGCACTCATTCATTAAAATCCCCCCTGACTTTACTCTCTTCAACCAATCACCTCGAGCAATCATGATGTCCTGCAGGTGGCATGTTTATTTAAAATATTATTTATTTCAGCTTGGTCCCATTTTAATCAAGGCCACACCGGGTGAGATGGGGTTACCAGAGCCTTCATGAGTGTGTGTGTGTGTGTGTGTTTGAGACCCCTCACAGCATGATGGATTATGCCTGGCCAGGTGACAGAGCTCAAGGAAATAAGGGAGTGCCATCTCTCTTTCAATCTGTTTCTACCTCAGAGATGCTTGACTGGAATAGTAATACACTAAATGTGAAGAGACTCTTCTACGCTAATTGCAAAATGTTTAATACTACATGTATAAGGAGATGTGCCATGCCCCCTCCAACTATATTTGCGTTCCTTGCTAAAAGTTCCTTTGTGTGTGTGTTGTTGTTGACTTTTCCTAGTTATACTTCACTGTCACTTTTTTTTTTGGTTAAATCTGGCACAGCCCCTCTCCTGGAGATATTCAAAGTTATTTTAAAGGCATAGTTCAGCCAAAAATTACAATTCTGTCATTAATTACTCACCTATAAAACCTTTGCTAATCTTCGGAACACAAATTAAGATATTTTTGATCCAAGAGCTTTCTCGTCCTGCATAGACAGCAAAGCAACTGCCATATTTAAGGTAATAAGGGCATTGTTAATAATAATAATAATCCATGTGACATCAGTGGTTCACACTTAATTTTATGAAGGTACAAAAAAACTTTTGTGTGCAAAGAAAACAAAAAGAAAAAGAAAAATATTTCTTTAATGTAAATAAATGGAACCTTACTGTAAAGTGTGATCCAAAAACAACGGCAAAAAGTCGATAGTAGCCTCATTCACACAGCTAAGTAAGTGTGTGTGCTGCCATAGGTCAATGTGTGAGTGACTTCACTGATCTGCTTTGAAGCTGTTTTTCACCTCATTAACACACATGGTAAATGCATATGCACAGACTGCATATGCCCTTGTGGCTTTATATGTTTAACATCTGTTTTGGGTCAATGTATAGCATTAAACATGAGCAACCCTTTCGAACACTGTTAAAGCAACAATAGTTGTAGACTACTAATAGTGAAGACTAACCTTTTGGCCTTAAGCAGCAAACCGGTCTGTTTGAACAGTTTTGAACGGTTTCACACACACCTTACAAAGCAGCCCATTCATAACAGTCATCCTCTTCTTAATGTGTGAGTGTGTGTACATGTGCTCTGATCTACCTGTGTGCAGGGCGGTTGTCAGGGGGGTACAAATGAGAAACTTGTCTTGGGGGCCCACTAAGCTCGTATATAAGTTTATATGATATAACATGCTCATTGGCCTCAGGGGGGAAAAGGCCCACCCATAAACATTTTATCCTAGACTTTGTGAATATATCAAGAAAGTATCTCAGAAACTATAGCCTGTTCTGTATAAAAAAAATATCAATTTTAGAATTTTGCTGCAAGGTCTTAGCTATGTGTCCTATTGGCAGGAGATATTACAAGTAATGCACAATATCTTTGCACATTTATTAGTGCATGACAAATATCTTAAAATATAACATTAGCAGCCAGCAAGAAAACTATAACCAGGACTGTTTTCCAAAGATAAAAAAACATAAATATGTCATACTAGTGCATGTTGGGTAGCAGCATACGCAAAGGTTTGTGTATGTGGCTGTGCATTTCAGTTATTTTCCTGTGAGCTTGTTCTTTCCAAGAATGCAAACATAATTTAAGTGTGTGAGCTGTTTTTCATTGGCTCTTTAAATCATGAAAGGGTGCTAAATCTATCCATTAAAATAATCCACCCACTTTTATACACTCTCATTTGCTTAAATCTAAAACCATCTCCAGCAACCGACCAAAACATGTGAGTAAACACGATCTCAAACACACACACACAAACACAAACTGTGAATCGCTTGAGGCACTTCAGAGCACTGATATTGATCGTGAACTGCACATCTGGATACTCTTTCCATAAAGTTTTAAACACTGGGGTTGTGAAGAGGTGACTCAGTAGCTCAGATAATAGCTGTGAAGGATACAGTAGCTGCCAAAGACATTCACATGCTTCACCAACTTAATGGATTCCTGTTTTGGTGGGTGTTGTTATGGATCTCATTTTATTTGAAAAATCAATATACAGCAAATGTTCTTACACTCCTTACAATATGTTTTGTCTTGCTGGCACGGAAACACAAATGTAGCTGCAGGGCTCTGATTTTTGGAAGAGGCTTGACAGAACCACTCATCGACACACGCTTCTCACATACCCACCATATTTTCCAGGCTAAATCTGGCTAGAATAAAAATTCATCTGCACTGAGACTTTAAATTTCACATGTCCATTTAAAAAGTGTTGCAGACACTTAAAGGGACAGGTCAACAAAAAATGACTAGGGCTCAGCACATACTCATCCTCATGTCATCCCAAGCCTCTATGTTTCTTCTGCATAATGCAAGAGAAAATGTCTCAAGAGGTCCATTGACTTGCATTGTATAGACAAAATCAGTTCTTCCTGTTTAACTCTTAAAACTGTCATTTTTGTGTAAAATCTCCCTCTAATAAAAGATAATACATATGTTTGTTTGTATTTACGTTTAGACCCACATGTGTAATGACACACATTCATGTTTTTGATGACAGGCCGCTTTACGCCATGCAGCCTCTATCATTACACACACGTCACACACGCACACATACACAAATCTCCAAAGAACAGTTATGATGGTCTCACTCCCCTGTAAAAACAGGGCGTATCCCTATGGCTAAATTAACCCTATCATGCTGGTCCTGTGGGTCAGTGATATATCGCTATGGTCGGAGCAGAATCAACCACTTAGGCTTTTGTTTGAACTGTAGCTATAGCTACAGCATGGTTGTTTGGGGCCATGTGCCATGTGTTACGCTTTCTTCTCTGACCACAGCCTGTGCGCAATAACAGGCCAGAACATAATGGCATTAATCCCTCATTACATTTCAAATGACAAATGTGCTAAATACTGAACCGGTAGTGGAGACATGTATTTATATCCTCTATGAAGAGATTCACATCAGAAACACTGCTTCTATTTCATAAAAAGGCTTTGTGAACTTAGCAACTGACGTACGCTATATACACCATGTATATCAGCAAAGAGTGAAACTCTTACGCCCTCGACATCTGCTTTTTTGTCGCCTCAGCAAGAAAAACCTTGACGTTATCGAGCAGCACACAGAAGGCTTTAAAGCATCCATGTGTTTGTGTTACTCGCCATGGAGATTACGTTTTTATGAGCCAATCTGCTGCTCGGTAATGCGATTCTTCCTTGCCGTCTCTGGAGAGGGTAATTTACGGTTTACGGTGCACTCAGAGGGAAAACATAACATAATAAATAACATTATGTAGCTTAAATAACATCATGTTGCTTAAAGGCAACGCAGTGACATTGAAAGCTAGCGCAATTAAACAACAACCTGGCTAATAACACACAACTGGAGAAGAATTGTTCTGTGTAGGTGAGTGGTTGCCAGTTTGAGTTTGCAGTTTTGCACTGTTTCGCCGAATCGCACTAGCTTTCAGTGTAGAGTTACAAATCTGTCTAATACGTTCTGAAAACAGCTTCAATAAAAAGAACTGACTCAATGATGAAAGAAGCATTAAATGGGTAATTCTCCCAAGAATGGACATTCTGTCAAAATATATACTCACTCTTATGTTCTAGACATTTCATTCTTATGTGGAATACAAAACATCTCGAAAAATGTCCCCCCCCCCTTTCTAAATGCCAACAGGTGCAAACCCTAGACTTAATTTATCAGAAATGTCATATTAGGTTTGGAACAACATGGTGGATAAATAAAGACAGAACTTTTATGCTTGCTTACTGCTTTTTATGTGGCTTTATTGGCTTAACCAAACTGAACTGTTTACAATACTATTGGTTTCGGTTTTTGTAAGGTTTTCACAGGAACAGCAATCCAGGATCACTAGTGGTGAGTAAGCACTTTGTGATAAACTGCAGATTCTTTTAATTATCAATGAATAATTTAACAAGTTTCAAGAAAAGCATGCAGCCGTTTATCGCTTTAACCGCTGCAAAGAAGACGCTTTCAAGACCATGCACATAAACAACCTCAATCACACCAGAGCACCCAGTAGAACCATTAAATAGATAGTTCACCTAAAATGCAAATTGTGTCACCATTTACTCACCCTCATATTCCAAGCCTGTATAAATGATCATTTGAAGGAATGTTGGCTTTGGTTATTCACGTTTATCTTCTTCTGTTTTACACAGACGAGAGAAAATCTACAGGTTTGGAACAACGTAAGAGTGAGTAAATGATTATGTGAACGTCCTGATTTTGCTGAGTTAGGTGTGTTCCTGGGTCAACATATTTTGTTGACCCTGGAACAACATTTTATATAAAAAAATTTAGTTTTGACCATATCTCTACACCTAAACCTAACCATACCCATGAGTAATGCCTAAAATCAGAGGAAATGATAGATGATTGACACTGATGTACAAGCACTAAACACCGATTGTAAGCCTAAACTTCACAAAAACTATAAACTGGTTCTTCAAATCCGATTGGCTAATCACAATGTTGTTCCAGGGTCAACAAAGGTGTTGACCCAGGGACATGCGTAACTCAGCAAAATCAGGTTCTGCAAATGGGGCATGCACAATTTGCATTTTCAACCAGTGCAACCTCATGTTCTCACTTTAATTCATTGTCACTCCTTTTTCCCTGTTTGTTCTGACACCCAGCTTGTGGTGGGCGGCTCTGAACATCTGTGTGTTGGAACAAAACAAGAGGCAGTTTCTGGGTGGATGGTCATTTTTGTGAGGTCATCCTGCAGTAAGACAACTTTGCATCATTAGATCTGGAAGAACACGTAATATCTACCCACACACATGCTATATAAATCAAATGTCAATATAAAGTAGTATTAAGTCATTATGTGACTAGGGTTAATGATTCCACATGCAATATCAATATTAATAATAGAAGCATTAACATCATAAAAAATTGATTAGAAGCATGCACGGCTTAACTGATACAGGTCGCACTGTGATTGCAAATACAGTGGCAGCACATTTCTATTAAGAATATGGATTTAATGAGGGAATTATATTAGTGGGAGCCGTGGCATCATATAATAACTATACTGTTCATTTATTTCTGCCATTACTGTCTGTATTGACTCAATCAGTTCGAATACAGTTCAATAAAAGCATACGTAAATGCTTTTGTTAGTTTTCCAATGCTCGCACGAGCAGTTATCACAAACGGAACTCCAGGGACATGTGCTGTATCTGAACTTAATTAGCAAGACGAAATGCTCAACCCCCAAAGAAAATGAATCTGATGACATTGTTGATATTGCACCGTTTGTGTACTGAAGATGATCTGGACAGATCATTGAACTCAAACATTTACAGAAAGAGTGAACAAGACAAAGGGAAGCTGGAAATTACAGTAAACCTAACAGGTCCTTTTGTCTCACGTATAAATAAGTCGGTTACTTCATGAGAAGTTTCATGAGCAGGGCAGTTCCTTTTAATGCATGTGTTTACTTGAAAGCCCTTTGAAGTCCTCCCTAATGTGCTTTTGATATGTCAGGCATTAAGGGTAATTACAGTACACGTCTAGATAGAGAGAAAGAAAGAGGGAGGTGTAGAGAGATACAGAAGAAGAGATTCCCCAGAGGTGTATTATCCTGCTTTCATCGACTAATTTCTGCAAAACGGCATACGCTTTTGCATCATTTACTAGGACAAAGGAAACAGAGAGAGACAGAGCAACTGAGAGAGAAAGAGAATATTAAAATTTTATTAAAATGAATAAGGGTCTTGATGGCCCAAAGCTCATAAGATATTGGAACAATATTATTATGCATTATTAAACTAGCCACAGCCAGCATACGGTATGCAGCAAAAGCTGCAAGAGTTTAAGACTATTATCTCATGGATCCCCAAAATTACATTTTTTATTATCCATAAATCCAGTGAAAGAGTGTCATTTGAATGCACGCGGAGTTGCTGAGAATCCAGCACGTAACATTTTCCCTTAAACTTTGCTCCAAAAAACATAATCAAGGGTTTCAATCAGAGTTATTGAATTATTCAGAATTGTTAACAAATGTAGAGGTTGAAATAAGGCATAATAAAAGTGCTATCTGTGACTGTTTCTTTCCATTTGCACAGACTCTAGGGTTGTGTGGGGGATTCCAGTCTCTGTGAGACTCTACATGTTTAATCGGTAAGTTCTCTCTTACTCATGCACTGCTGGGGGATTTCTTCACAAGCTTCTCTTCAAGCACACATTTTCCAGGAAGAAGAAATGACAGCATAAATACTGCAGATACATTCCTTCCAGAGGATTCTTTCCGAATTTATTCAGAGATGTTCTGCACTAAATCAGCATACCAACTGAACATGACATTCTGTTCTTTTAAACTAAGCACTATTTTCAGTCAAAATGGACCCAAATGCATCAGAATTCAGTGAAGGAATCAACTCCTCTACCTGCAGTGTGATATTGTCTTAATGAAATGACCAGAGACTTATCTTTCCCTATTCAATTGACTAATCTGATGATGTGTGCTAACCTGAGATTGTAAATATGAGCCTTGCACTACTGAAATTGTGAGCAGCATTTAAATGAACAGCAATTCCCCATTTTACATCATTTTTACTCTCCAAACCTTTATGTCTATGTCTATGACTTGATTCCATCTGCACTATTAATGTGTACAACAGTATAAAGTACATTTAACTTTATTTTCACAATAACAATAAGGTAACAAGGAAAACTGAGGCTTGCTGTCACACAATTTGAATATTTCTAAAGGTACAGAATACAGCACAAACATTAAAGTCTTTACTACAGAACAAAATCAATTGAAAATTTGCACCATTATTTCTCAAAAGAAAAGATGCAGTCCATTAAACACAATGTTGTCACAGTAGGCACATGCAATTAAATATCTGCGTCAAATAATTATTTTTAGACACATTTAAACAATAAGACAATCATTAAACACAAAATGAGTAAAATATTACATTTAAAAGGATGTCTAATGTTGCTCAGCACCTGAAAGATATTTGCAAGTACTATAATGCTTTGATTTCTATGATCATTTAATTCTGAAATAATAATTAGCCTTGCTTATTAAATGATCTCATAAATCTTAAAAGGAAGACTTTGCAAACAGCAGAACTTTTATTCTTTTGTTAAAGATTTCAGCAACCCTCATCACACAGAATGAGAGAGGAAAACCCCAGAACCTTCTGAGGATTCCTGCCTCCCTTTGTTCTTCTTTTGGATACCAAAACAAGAAGAAAGTGAGGATGTAATCCCTGAAACACGCTGGTGCTTGACACCAACAAACACACTTTTCAAAGCCGGGTGTGTGCACTCACGATTTGCCATGCATAGAGATGAGATAAGAGTGGAAATGTGGTGGATACGCAATGGAGTGTAAGCCTAAACACACAAACAAACACACACCGTTTGACAATGACACTCCTTTTCACTTGTAGTTACGGCCCAGACATGTGCTCATACACCGGTGAATGTCAGACTGCTTTGGTTGTACACAATCACACATTTGAGAAATGCAGCCTGCATAACATCAACAGTCAAGATGTAGATCTCGTCATGTCACTGCCTGCAACATCAGGTGCATTCCTCAAACATAACGTTGCCAGAGTGCACACAAAAACACAATCAAACCACCCACGATAAGAAGATAAGAATTTCCAGAAGGAAGGTTTAACTACTATACTGACTGTTGTGTGTTACTATGTGAACATGCATGTCAAATGGGAAATATTCTTTATTGAAAGCTCTTTCTCAGAGTGGATTTTTTTCTGTATAATTTAACTTGGATTCAAACCGGTTAACGCTGGTCGTCTACAATAATTAGCTGGTTTAGATCTGCAGTAGATCTTCTATAGGCCTCTCTCAGGAAACATAGAAAAGTAAAATGATTTAATGAGATTAATTAATGAATATACAAATACTCCAAGTTTAGGTTATTGAAAATATGTTGAGAAATATGCAGCTTTGATATAGACCTTATGCAAAGTCCATTTAAGGTAAATAATTTTATTGGTCATCTTTGAAACTCTTCCCAGACATCTTCTATCTCTTTTAATGGGGAAACATCAAATTCCCCAAAACTGTGCCAAGTTTATGATTTAGATTTAGGGTTAGAAATCTGACAACATGTTTGTTTTGAGGCTAGACCAGCTGTTTCTATAACAACATGGGTTTCTAAAAGCAGCTACAGGGTTGCAGTGACTTTACCGATAAGCATCTGGTTCTTTTTTAGAAAGTGGGGCTTCCTTCAATAGAGCAGCTACGTTGAGTGTTGCATTTATTGGTCATTCCATAGTCTTTGCCTTATGTGTCAGAGAAAAAAGTGCGCAGCCATCTTTAGAATGTTACCATGAACATTTGTGTTTTTGCAGTAGCTCTATCACTGCTGAAAAGTAATTAGCTGGTGAAGTGGATTTACTTCATGTAGAGTTATCTAAATTTTTTGTGTGCATTGTAATGTTTGAAGGGGACGTCACAACACATGTCAATAGACTGGGAAGATTTTAAAAACAGCGGTTCATTCATTAATTCATGCAACCTTACCTTCACACTGTGGAAATACAAATGGAGGACAGAAGACAACAAGCACAGGGTTGAAAAGGGGCGGAGCTACACATAGACTGCATCCGAAAGCCTGAGGCAATGACTTCAAAGGCAGCATTTTGCAGAAAGGCACCTTATGAAAATGATTTCGGACAGATTTTTGAGGCAACGTAATGGCTTAATGATCTACAACAAAATAGAACAAGTTTTTGTGATAATTGAACAAATATTTTATTACTTAACACTGATTTTTGCTAGAAATAACAGCAAAAGTGCAAAAAGGTAGACAGAAATATACATTTGCACACAAACCTAGGGTAACCATATGTGCCATTTTTCCTAGACATGTCCTGGCCAGGAGTTCTATAAGGATATAGGTTTTAGCTTCATGTGCAGACCGATCGGTATGATCGCCAGGACATGTCCGGACATGCCTCCAAAGGCAGCATTTTAGAGCTTTCAGATGCAGCCATCATTACAGCAGGCATGCTGAAAATATTCAAAAATAAAGCTTCCAAAAGGAGGTTTTCAGAGCGATACCATAGACGAACCATTCTGGTTTCTACAAAAAACATTTTTTTCTTTGGGAAGAACAATGTAATAATCTGAAAACCAATTAAAAAAACCTTACAATAAACAGTAGAGGGCATGTGAGTCACTAAGGCTGAGTATGGTTTTATCGGCTGCTCTAAACTGGACCCTAACTCAGGTAAATCTGGTTTAACATCGATTAATCTGATGGTGACCTATTTGAACTGGTTCTATAATTACGCTGACCAACCTATGACCTCGAGGATCACACAGTTTGACTGCTGACAAAACAGCTCTCAGTTTGTATCCTGCTTCTTTATTAGCATGGTATGCCGCTAACAGATTCACCCAGGCTTAAAAGCAACCACTTAGCGTGAGTGTTCAGCTAACTTCAGCAAAACATGCCACTACTTAAACCTTGGCCAAAAGCTCATTTCCACAGCATGACTTCACCTCTATTCGACAGAATGTTAAAACCTTCAAAGCAGCTGATGGAGGAACATTAATCAACCCGCATTCAATATGACAGTCATTGCAGAGGGCCTCAAGGTACAAACACATTAGAGAGGAGCAACAGCTCATTCAAAGGATGCAAATGAACTCGCAATCCTCAACAGACAGAAGCGCTTCTGTGGGACACTATAATTGTCTGTCATAAAAATCCATCATCGGACTACGGCAAGGCAGTGTGCGTTTTGTCGTGAGTGGAGGTGTGCGGGTACATTTAGACATGATTTATTTTGCGCGTGGCATGAAGAAAGAACCACTGCAGATGTTCGTTTAGGAATCGTTAATTAATCTTCTTATCAGCTCAGTTTTACTGCACTATCTCTCGGCAACCACTGAGGCCTTCAGTGAAATGCTTCAACTAGCTTTCATGGTTTGTTACCTTCCCTCTGCTTGCTTGTTAACCGACTCAACCCTGTCGCACAGCCAATTTATTCTGAAGTCGAGGTCAGAAGCATTGTTCATGGACTGCAGCTGGTTTTCATTCACACAAATACAGCCATTACGCAAAAGTAACTTTTCTTTTCTGATTAAAGTGTATATTTGGTTTTGATTTTCAGATTAGCGTGTGATAGATTGCTTGAACTCAGTGTCTCGGTCAAAGGTGGGGAATGGTCACAGCGTTTGTATTTTCTGTCACATTTTCCATTGCATGAGTCATCCAAAGGCTCATAAATATTTAGACAGCATGGAGACATTCACAGGGTCACAGGAAATGGATCTTCGCATACAAGCTCACCTTTGACAAGCGCTTGAAATCACTAGAAAGAAAATGCATTTGTTAAGAATTTATATAAAAAAAAAAAAAGGAAAGGAGCAATATGGATGTGTGCATCATTGTTTGCGGGTTTTTTAAAATTCACTGAGCATTTTGTGACCCTCTGTAAGAAACTCTTTGTGTTCATGCAGGTGTCTGCGTTTGTGTGTGAATCAATTTGTGTTGACCACGTGATCTCATGTGTGCCCACTTTATTTATGCATGAATGTATGCGTGTGCATGTATGTGAATGTAGCCCATCAGTCTTCACCAGGGCCCTTGAACACTACTCTTATGTCCTTGCTCTGAATAGGTCATTTCTCCAAGATCCTGACAGCTGCTCAAGAGGGAAGGAACAGGAACAAGAGGCCCACCCTAAACTCACCCTGCTTGGGCAGACAGCTGGGCGAGTCCCTGGCCCTGGCCTACAACACTAGAGCCTTGTGTGCTGCTCAACAGCTTTCTCTGAGCAGATTCAACACACTATATACTGCAGTGTTAATTTCATAAACCAAGGCTATGAAAAAAAAAATTAATTGATGACCTTTTTTCATGACTAAGCTGAAATGACACTGACGTCATTAAACACTAACATTGACTATATCAACATGCATAGTTGACAAAAAAAGACAAGACTAATGTGTTATTTCACCCCAAAATTAAATTATGCTGTCTTTAATCAAGCTTTGTTCGTCTTCAGGACACAACATAAGATATTTTGGATGCCAATCAGAAGGCTTGTGACTGTCCTGTTGACTGCCAAGTCATGAACACTGTCAAGTCCCAGAAAATCTGAAAAACATTGTCAGAATAGTCTGTAACCGTAACCGTAACATTATGAAGCTATGATAGTACTTTTTGTATGAAAATAAATAAAAAATAATGACTTTATTCAACAATTTGTCTCATCTGTGTCTCTCTGTGTCACTGTAGCACAAATTTGGAAAATGTTCATTTTGGAGTGGAGTAACCCATTAAAAGGATACATTTTTTGTCATCTGTTTTACTTTGTCTTCATAAATAATAATTCTGAATAATTTCTCAAATCACATCAATCATGATTAACAATGATTATTTTGAGCCAAATAATTATGTTTATTAGTTTACCAATTATGTAGCATAATGTAAATATAATATAATATAAATACAATATTAGAATTAATATTATAATAATTATAAATAATACACAAAAGCCAGGATAGGTTAACTTATTATCATTACAATTAAAAAATGACATTGATAAAGGACTAAAAAAACAAAAAAAAACCTGGCAAAATTAATATGTATATACTTGTAGCATGCTTTTTTTAAATGCTCCGTAAAACAGCATGCAACAAAAAAAAATTCGAATTAAGTGAAGAATGTAATTATCTTGGTGACGTTTGACTTCACAATGTGCATAAGTGAGAATCCATTTATGCTTTTGGAAACTAATATATCATCATTTTTCGAAATCCAATTTTGTGTGAAAATACAGCAGATTAACTTTGGGTGGTCCGATAATGACAAATGAAGTTAATATTTAAAATTGCAGTTAATATTACTTCCATTTAAATTGTCCCAATCTAAATTAAAGGTCAAGTCATTATCTTATGCAATGAGGTCTGGTCATACACCAAGTTGATCATGCACACAGAAAATATGCATAATGGGTAATATGGTATTCTGAACATGTCTTTAGAGAGTTTCTGTTCTTCTTCCCATCTCTGTCTCTTAGAAATTAAGTATGCATCAATTCTGGATTTTTTTAATGGGTTAAAATTGCTTTTTTTTTTATTAGGCAGCACAAGTCTACATGTGTCAGTGAGAGGTCACAGTGGAAAGCATCAATTTGTATTTCTGTAACTCAGTACAGATTAGACTAGTCTGGTGTGAAATCCAAAATAAGTGGTAAAGAAAAGAAGAGGATATTCACACAGACCAAAGCTTAGTCACTACCAAACGCTCATCCATGTGCTGGAACTGGAATAGTTCTCACCAAGACCCTGCCACAAAGACATTCATTCTCAGTAGCTGCCTTTCCTGAAATTCAGCTGCCTTGGAAAACTTTTTATTGCGCACACAAAGGCTGAAAAAAGGGAATATACTGGAAACAATGTTCCCATTACAAGGATTAACTGAATAAAGAAAAGTATGAGTGTTTAATCAAATAAACTGGCCCAACCAGTTCAAGACCAGCAAAGGACCAGGTATGACCAGCTAAACCCAGCATCCCAGTTTTAAAACATACCTAACCAGCATATGCTGTTTTTTCAGCAGGGAACACTAAACACTGCACTTAATTAAAGCAAGTGTGTAGTTTGAGAAAGCATCATAATGTGAGAGGGATGATACGGATCTGCACCTGCATTAGTCAGACCTTAACCTGCTCCAAATCATTACAACATAATTTCATCAGCTGTGGACAGCCCAGCAGAATTCCTCTTTGCACGTCTCACAAGCTAGTCAAGTCACTAGGATTAGCATAAAACACCTGCACAACCAATATAAGATTTAACATTATATGGTGGTTTAGCCTAGTGGTTAAATATTTACACTGGTAACTGATAGGTTGTGTGTTCAAATCAGAAGACAGATCACAATCTAATAGACTCAACTTTCTGTAACACTGATTGTGTAGGCTAGTTTCTATAGTTTGACTTTATATGACAAACGTAATATACTATGTACTATATATATATATATATATATATATATAGATATACCATGTACTATGCGAAAAAATTGACTTTTTGGAGATTACTCACAAGTTGACACAAGTGACACAGTTGTGCCAGACATGAGAAGAATTTGCATAAAAAAAATATTTCACATGCAACAATGTTGTTGCCAATACTTCTTTCCAACATATATCGGATCCGCATGTTGCACCCTGAAAGACTGCAATAGATTGTGATAATCGTAAGGAAGAAATATATGGAATCTAAAATATTGTAATCTGCTTTGTTGCTGGTTTGTCTTATTTAATGTTTTTGTGATAGTACGTACACCACTGTCTTTACTGTTACTTTTACTATGTGTCACTGTGTTTTTGTGTTTGTTTTTTTAAATAAATGGAGAATCGTTGAACAAAGATCATAAAATCATAGGTAAACACTACAGAATATCAAATTATATAATATATTTCAGTTCTTGCTCTAAATAACTTGAAAGATACATCTGCCATACAAAACACACAATTGCTTAACAAATGACAACTCAGGCATGCATATCTTTGCAGATAACTGTGCATACCTCGGCGCGCTTCTCCAGAAATAATGTAGAAATGCACACAAACATAACAATCATTCATGCCATTCCGCTCAGTAGCACACTCGCACAACACAAGAACATGATGAACACATCTAAATATATTGCAAAAGAACAATTTCAGTTACCCAGAGGCCTTACAGAGAGCTCTCTTTTCTCTCTCTATTGCACACACATACACACAGACACAGAAAGAGAGAGTTTCTTTATGTGCCACCCTGTGTTCTCCATTCCATTCCATTCCATTCCAGGGTGTAGTTCTGCTCCATCCAACAGTGCAGTGTGTTAATGTTTTAAAAGGCATTTATTTCCTTAACCGAGAAAAAACACTGATCTATTTTCATTTTTCTCTTGAAGCAGCTGGATGTCACACCTGTTAGTGAGGAATGCAAATTAAGGTTCAGTGTGTGTCTGAGGGTGTGTTGGGACAAAAGGAAAGTTTAAACATTTCCTTCTCTATCGCCTAGTATGCAAATCAAACTAAAGTTGCATGGCATAGGCCAATGATTATCTCAATTTATTTGATAAAAAGCATATGGGATTGTGAGAGAAAAAAATCTGAAAGATGGGGGATAGTATCATTGCTCAAAATAAGCAGGCATGAAAATAGTACAGTGTCCCATTTCTTTTCTTTTTTTTTACACACTGGAGGCACAAACCCCATGATTTAATATCAAACCTCCAACAATTCAAATCAGAAATAAAAAAAAAATAAAAATAAAAAATCCCAAAATTAAAATATTAAGGACGTCACATAAATTGATTTTTTAATAGTAGCAAAACTAATTTGTAACTGCCAACTTAATTCAATTGCTAAAACTATTTATTATTAACTATTTCATTTACTAAAGCTACTTGTTTAAAATGTATTTTTTTTTCTATTAAAATTATACTTTTACCTAACCTCACTTAAAATTAATATAAAATAAAGCAACCTATATAATATGTCGTTAGACTCTGATTTTCTCAAGGATAAGCATATGCTTTTAACGGCTATTAAAAAGATTCAGACTCTATAATGTGTTGAGAAATGGAGGGACAGACAGGAATGTGGACAGAGAAATTACACAGGCCTGATTCAAGCCAGCATCCTGGCGAATATTGCAGCTCTTATAAATCATGAACCTTTGAACAACCCACTGTGCCACAGCTCAGCCAAGGCCATTATTTCTGACACCTATGGGAAAATAGAGATAAAAAAGAATGAGATGATTGTGTTTATTATAAAAACGATGAAAAACAAAGGAAAGTCACAAACACTGAACAACAGAAATGAGAAATGACCATCATGCACTGCTGCTCACAGCACATTTGAATGTGTGTGGGTGTGAGAAGACCAACTCTATCATACCAGCCATCTAATTTGAATATCAACACTGTGTGCAAATACACTCACGTGAACACAAATACACACTTACAAGCATCTGTTCAGTGTTTGTTCATTTAAAGCAGGAGGATACAAATGAATTCTTCCTGCTGACCTACTTCCAGAGTAGGTCATACAGAAAAACAGATGCTAACAAGTGCATTTACACACCCATAAATGAAGACTGAATTAAATATGTATTAATACCCTACCTGGTATTGGTTTGCATTTTTCAAAGTATCAAACTAAAACCAGCAGCTCCTCAAAATTTCCCTGCATCCTGCCAGCGATCTGTCGTCTGCTGTGTTTTTCAGGGCTAATAATGATAGTGCACACCTGCACCTAGATTAAACGTGCTACATCCGTATGTGGTTATATGCCACTTGTAAAATGACTGATGCTCTTATCCATGTCCAGAAAAAGGCTTGAGAGTTGTATGGTTTAATATTAAGACAGCTTTTCTTGTCTAGTTCTAAAAATTTATTGTATATCTGTACTACACACGTTGAGGTATTGTTTAGCCAACAAATATTTCATTTTAAATGACTGATGTGCTGCCAGTGTGTAATATGATACAGCAATTAGATGGCTTTAATCTTTGTTCTAACCGCTTTATTTGATGTGCCAATATAGTTGATTTCCACTTTATCTAATATCTGAGACCTGACAGGATGGCTTTTTGTCCTGTGGGGGTACACAGAGAGCACAGGAATGAAGGAGAAGAAAAGACGAAAGAGGAGGGAGAGGTCTAGGGGTGTTTGCTCTGTTTCCTGTGGGGCGAAGTGGGGTAATATCATTCCCAAACTCCCCTGATACACAACAAGAGGTCTATTGTGTGTGTGTGTGTGTGTGTGTGTGAGAGAGAGAGAGAGAGAGAGAGGAAGGGATGGGGTTACTCAGCTGTTAAAGGAGTAATTCCTTCTCTTTAAAACTCAATTATATGAACCTGAGTTGTGTTGGTGTCTCTCTCTCTCTCTTTTAAGCCACTGAAGACAGCAGAAGCACATATTACATCATTAAAACCCAAATAATAACTGTAGTTTTGCGAGTGCTGTCACTCCAAATGCATACAGTGTGGCTTTTTCATATCATAATTTTTCATAACAAATGGAGTTTTTATAGAAAATGTCAAGGCTATCAAATTTATTTGCTGTTTTGAGAGACAAAGCAGTAGATCAAAACTACTATAGTACATCAGAACTTTATCTGTATCCAAAAAATAGGATGATACACAACAGCAGTAAGGTTAGATGAGGATTTGAAGGGTGCGCCAATTGTTTTCATGCAAAATAACTGCTAAGTGGTCAATACTGAAATGCCACTCTACTATTTGTCTAAATTGAGTAAAACACACACAGACATACATTTTGGTATTTGTGGTTAATAGGGACTTTCTATAGGTGTTTTTTTTAAGTCTTCTGAATTACAAATTGTAATATCTGCACACACACACACACAAAATAAATAACATCTTTACAAATTTAGGCATCACAAAAGTATAAATTAAAAAAATTACATCAGCTTAAGATTACAGTTACATTTAACAGAGTTAATAAATTACTCTATAATGCTGACCTTTAAAGGGGTCATCCGGTGCCACATGCACTTTTCAAGCTGTTTTGACTGAAATGTGTGTTGAGAGTGTGTGTACACAACCACCCTACAATCATAAAGATCCACCAGTAGCTTTCTTTTTAGTAAAAAAAAGTTGCCCCTTCTGAAATCAAGCCATTCTCAAATGCATGTCAGTGTCACACCGACAGAGGCCACACCCACAGTAGTTGATTGACAGCAGCGTGTCACACAGACTAAACTGGTGTCTTACCTCAGACCCGCCCTGAGTGACCCGTCATTAGACCGAGATGCAGAGACAAGCAAGACACCCAAGCGATTGAGGTGTTTTGTTGTTGAATGTATTAATGAACATAGCAGTAGTCATTTACCCCCGACATCTGAGTGATTGAAGACGCAGAGAATTAACGTTACGTTTGGTTCTGAAGGAAAACGTGCCATTGATCAACCGAAATGCGTTTATGTTCACTCGAATCATTCATGATCCAGCCTCACCTACAGAAGCAGTGAGTATGATGTCTTTTAATTAATCTTTGCAAATTGCCTTTCCTAATAATGTGGTAACTAGCAAGTTTCACTATGAATATAGCTAAAAAAGATCCTCCAAGAGTGCCTCGGAAAAGAGGGGCAGGGTCAGAGGAGCTCGTGAAGATTTGAAGGGGAAGTACACAGAACAGAGATAGTTTTTTACACTATCTTTGAGAAATTTTAAAACAAACTATATTACAAACTTTCCATTAAGACCCTAAAGAATCAGATTAGATTGTGGAAAATTGGCTTTGTATGACTCTTTTAACAGATATGATGATAATATACCATGGCATGCATTCCTGAGGTGTTTTCTGTTGCTCTAATGCCAATACAGAAGAATAATTCCCTAGTACAATTTTGCCCTGGATTGTTAATCATGAAAATACCTCAGAGAAACCAATGTTATGTCTGCATTTGTGTGTGTGCATGCATTCAATTACTTTGAAACATGGCACTGTGAATCTGATAATGTGTTGATGTGTGGAAAAAAAAAGAAAGCATACAGGTGAATACAGACAGAATATGCATAAAGAATATATGTAAGTGATGGCAGGGCCCGCAGGGTGGGGGGGTCTGACAGGTGGCTGGATAACCAAAACCCGCTGAGAGAACTACTTGTCTGAGATTAATAGTTTTGATAAAGTGGTAATGAGAGAACTGAGGGAGAATGAGAGGAGAAAGGAGAAGGCTGGGGAATAGAGAACTAATAGAGCAGGGAGAACATGCACAAAGGCAAAAGTCATTTATGAACTACACACCAAATACTGCTTTTAAAGGGGACATTTGATAGTTCTATTTTTTTTAGAGTAGTATGTAGCTGTTTGCGCATGTATAAGATCTGCACAAGTCTCCCACCAAATAAAATAGCCTTTTTTAACACATACTGTAGCCTATGGGTATAACTGTACCCATGTTCTTTATTTAAAATGTTTATTTTACGACACTTTATTTGATTTGTTCGCAATTAATACTATTTTTGGTAAGTGTGTTGAATGTATTAAAAATAAAGCAATACAGTACTGAAACTAAAATGAAAAGTGAAAAAACTAAAATAAGAACACAAACACAATAGAAAAAAACATTAAAACAAAGTGAATTTACTTAAGTTAAACTCTTGCATGGAAAAAGACTTCCTGCATCCTCATAACTGTGGTTTAACCTGAGGTCAAGGCTGAATTCTGTACTGGGTAAATATGACTCAAACGGACACAAACGCTCAGTTTGGTGTTGTAAGTGACTGATTCCAAATGAGACGTGAAACATCCTCCCTAGTAATAAACCTCCCGCTGCGAAACACACACACACACACACACACACACACACACACACTTTGATCTTCAAAGCTTTGTCTCATTCTGCAGAAAATTACGACTGTCGCATAAGCAGGGTTGTGTGGGTTATTGAATGTACTGCACGCAAAATATATTCACGGATACAATCCTATTAACAAAATTCACTACTTGTCTCTTTTTTCTTGTTTCCCCAGTTCTCAGAACCTTAAAAAAATTAAAAGATCCTCCAGTTGCTGAATGTTAAGTGTGCCAGAACTGACTGGTCCAGACTTCACACTAGACACTGCTGATAGATGATGTAAATACACTTATTATGCTGACCAAACTGCTGAGAAAAAAAAATTAAAAATTTGTTGAGCTTAAGAGTGCTTTTAAGCCATTTAAGTACTTAATTACAGCTTGAATTATTACTGCTATTGTGTTTGAAATATTGTTAAAGTGTACTGCTAAATGTATTTACAAGCCTTTATAGTAACAAAAATATGTTAGTTGAAAATTGTATTAGGGTCATGTGCTAGTAGATAAAAAAATAATAATTTTAAGATCTGAAGTACACAATAATTGCTCATTCTGTACAATTAAGTGCACTTTTGATATGTCTTTGTGAAAAAGAATAACTCCAAATTAATTTGCATGTCGCTATCCTAAACTAAGTGTAATGTGGTATGTACATATTCTTAGGAAATATTCATTATATTTCCCAAACATGCAAATAGCTGGTCTTATTGGGAAGAACTGAACAAACATAAACCTCCTATGTCAACACGTGAAGTCATGATTCTATACACCTCTTCTCCTTTGAAGAAAACGATCCCCATCTCAATATCCTGACAGAGCCGGAGGTCAAAGCTTAGGGTCAGCTGTAATGCAGTGCATAAAGAGGTTAAACACATTACAGCAGAGGTGGGCTGAGCTAGATAGTATCAGCTGACACATACACCGCAGGAGATCAAACCACTGATCAGATCGGTGCTGGGCCATTTCTCTAACTGCCTGACTAATGCTGCATTAGCATGGGATGAACCGGTCCATCTGCAGTCCACTGACCCCAGGCTAACGGTTTTTCCTGTCATTACACTGTCAGGTCATTTGTGTCAATGGTGCTAGAAAAAACCATCCACTCGGCTGTTATTTTAGTGTGATGTACTGTAAAATAACATGCCAGAGGAGCATGTGGATGGTGCGGATGTAGGGCTGTGAGATGCATTGTGTGCGATAAGCTTGGATGGTTACATTCAGTGTAAAGTATTTGTGGTTTTTAAAGTCTGTTTGCTCATCGCATTTTCACACCATGTCTGAATTTCTGGCATGAAAAACACGCATGATGAGATCTGTAAACTAAATAAGGCATCTTAATGAATTCCTTGACACTGAGACGCAAATATCAGATTGCAGTGATCTGGGTTAGTTTTTTTGTCCCTCAAGCCTTTTTTCTGAACCAGAAGGCCATAGGCCTCAAAAACTTATTGACGTCATCAGTTTGGCCTGTAGGTAATTTTTTCATGGCTGTATGAAGTTTTAGGTTATAAAGGTTAAAGCTTATGTGCTTTTGTGTGCAATAATGAGTTAGTTTAGTTATTGCTAAAAATGTGATATAAGAACCACTTGGAGACCACTGATCTCTGGGGATTATCATGCACAACAGTTTTTAAAGAATGTGTGAAAAACAATAAACGTTCAGAGAACAATGTCTCTGTGGGCAAATGGCTTCTTTATTAGAGAGGTCAGAGGAGAATAACCAAATCAGTACACATTGTGAGGAAGGTGACAGTAACGAACATAACCAGGTGTTAATGGTGAAGAGCAGCAGAAGACCAAACTAATTTATTCCTCTCATCCAGGAACAAGAAACTTCAGCAAAATCTATGGATCCTGCTTCTTCATGAACAGGCTGCTGGTAGTGTAATGGTATGCGAAATATTATCTTCCCATAAATTAGGGCTATTAATTCCAATTCAGCACCATTTAAAGGTCACCGCCTACCTGATTACTGCTGCTGACCAAGTGCATCCTTTATTCTGTTATTCTAATAGGGAGGTTTTATTACGGCAACAAATTATAATTTTTTTGTTATCATGACATAATAGTGATTTTCTCAAGATGTTGACAATAGTTTTATCTGGAACACTAAAGATGTAAATGTGATGAAAATGTGTTTTTTTGTGTGTGTATGTTTTTTTATCCACACACTGAAGTCACTGCTTGTCCAACGTTTGGACTTTCTTTGGACCTTTTTACTGTTTGATCACTTATTATTTTCTTTAACAATTAGCCATACTGCATATGTGTGTAGTGCAGATGTTATTCTCTGTAACTAACCCTGAAGTTTATTTTATCAGATGAGGTTAACCATCTTCCTGCTGTTCGTGGGACAATGAACTATGTGTAAGCGGTATATTTGTACTAGGCATTGTGCGTCACTGAATGTGTGTTTGGACAGTACATCACTGCTTTCACTGCATTTTCTATTTGTACTGCCAACTTAGCCATTATGGAGAGAAAACGAGGGTTGAGAGCTCATCTTCTTTCTCTATTTAGCTTTCCTCTCGCATTTCTTATCTCTCCGTGTCATTCGAGAGCAATGGGACTGCCTTTTCATGTCAGTTCCTCTGCTTTAATAAAGGTGTGCAGTGAATCTATCGACATGAACTGGCATATTATTAGCAGCCGAGCAGGTTTTCCAGAACGTTTGAATCACACCGAGGTTGTGTTGGTGTGAACCAGAGGATAGTCATTAAAATCCATTCATTCTTTTTACCTCCACAAAAGCAGGTATCTTACTCACTTCCCCTGAAACTCCCTCACACACTTAAAGTACACAGGTGAGTCATTAACATTACACCTATAAAGGTATAAAAAGTTAACTGTTTTTTACGGTAAGCCTCAGGCCGTTCTTTATCATGGCTGTCAGACCAGTATGTAAAAGAAAGAGAGTCCAGAGAAAAGGTCCACATACCAGATGACAGAGCTTTTTACTGAGAAGTTTCAGAACGGTAAAGCCTGCATACCGCACATAGCAGCTCGATGACATACAGTCACATGCAGGTCAACTCATGTGAACCCTTATGAAGTGGATCTATTAATTAACTCTGGCATAATATTAGAGAAAGGGCAGAAATAGCTTCATGCCTGGAAGAATCTCTTGCCGCTGTATGGAAATGCAGCAAGCCTGTCTTATTTTGATTACACACCTTTTGTTCCTTTTCTTGGTAGTTTTAGGATTATTATATTCTTATGTGATTCATATATTTTGAGTTGCCATGGTGGCGGGGGGGTAGGAAGTGTTTGTGTGAAGTGGGCTGTGTTTGTATATGTGTGTGTATGCTCTGTGTCTGTGTGTTTAAGACTATGAGTCACACAACAGCCCGATTTCAAACGACACAACCAGGTCAAGAGGAACGGAGCTGTACTGAGCTATCCAGTGTCTTGGAATGGATTTCAAAGCTAGACTCAGTATTAAAACATCTCTTCATTAGTCCTATAATTCCAGTTTGCTTCCTAGAGTGTCTCATGGATAGTCTATTTGATACAAAGTGTTTTAAGTGAAAACATAATAAAAGTTGACACAGGAAAACAATTTGGTTGGCATGCAACATATTTAACTGGCATCTTTCACACATTATTATATATTCATGCAAACATTTTGTGATAAAAAAAGGCTATCATTCTCACTTGTACCGAGTTAATGTGATCAAAAATAAATGTATTACTATTGCAGTTTATTTTCTATTTTTATGATCTATTTTCTATTTTTTCCCGTGATGGCAAACCTGAAGTCTTTCTGATATATGTTAATACATATGATGATTTGGAAAGATTTTTTATTTCCTTCACTGATGAAGGAACAGCATTTATTTAAAATACAAATAATTTGTAACATCATAAATGCATCAGGTTTAAATAAAAGGGTCCCACTGTATATTAGCTGGCCTTAACTACTATGTACTTACATTTAAATTAACAATTTAACAACATACATTTTACCTATATGTAATTTCATTTGTAATTAATTTCTGTAATTACATTTATATTCTCATATATATTTATGTTGACCCATCCGTAACCCACCCTTAAACCGATCCATACCACCAAACCCATCCCTAACCTTACCTGTATCCCACCTCAATAGCAGCAAAAGTGTTTTGCAATGACCACAATATGTACATTGTACTTATTTTTTGATGCAAGTAAATAGTAGTTAAGACCACTTAATATAAAGTGTGACCGACAGAAACATATTACAAAACATATTGTTTATCCCTTTCCATCTTTGGTCCTACTTTTCAGAAAAAATAATAAGACTATAAGTAATAGTGATACAGAACGCGAAAAAATTATCAACATAAACAGATTGTTTTCATGAATGTGTCAATGTAGCTACTTGTCATTGGGCAAGGGCTTTGTGTGATACAAGGCAGATTAAACAATGACTGGCAATTAAATTTTCTTTAAGTAGAAAGAGATGCGAGGCATGTCTAGAAGCATCTTTTGTTATCATAATCCTATTTCTGCTTAAAGAGCTCTGTACCTATCTGTCTTACATCCATTTTCCATGCCGCCGGTTTTTGATGTACATGGTGGACTTTTATTGTGGTTTGTGTAAGGATAATCAAAAAGTTTGAGCTGTGCAGTCTTGTTTTGTATATTATTGTTGTTTACACCTATAGCCTGGGAAGATTCAGTGGCTGTAATGAATCTCTCATGAGAGTTGTGTTTTATAGGCAACAAACACACTAAATGTTCTAAGGAAGAGACCCAAGCGAATCAACACACACTCACTGACACACACTGCAGATAAGAGTTTTATGCATCACACTGCCAAGGACTGCTCAAGATTGGGCCCATAAATCAAACGGACTCCCTTTACACACACATACGAACGCACACACACACCTACACACCCTCTGCCACTGCGTCCTTGACATTAAATGGATTTTTTCTCCACCCTTCCCGGCAGTTTCTTCATTACTGAAGTTATGGAGCTATGATTTATGTAGCAACGGCCATCACCGCTGCACAATTTTCAGCCAAACAACTGCACATCCCATAAAAAAAGAGAAGAGGAAGATGTCCCTTTTTTATCTTCCCTCTCCTTAATTCTCTATCTCTTGCTCGCTCTTCTTTGCTCCCTCTCTCCTTCCCTCCGGCAGAAACCGCTATGCAGGGGGTAATATAAATTGACAATGTTATGTGTGCCTCTCTATTTGGGAAGATGATTTCGCACACGGTTGCTGAATGCGGATTGTACATTTGAAAAGAAATGCGCTGAAAGCAATCTCTCATGGTAAACTTGAAGATAATAAATAATTCACCTCCCAAAAGGAAAATATCAACAGACCTTGAGAAAGAAATAATGCTTTGAGTGATTTATTATTTGGCAGCCTCTGCTCTAAAGGTACAGGATTCAGAAACCTCCTTGATCTCACACCTTGGCTTTCCTCTTGTTCTGAGGCTGGTAATAATTTTACACACATACCCGAGCAGAAATACAGAGAAATCTTTGCATAAACTTCAAGGAAACGGCTCAGTCGTCAGCATTTTCTCAAATTTTACAAGTGTTTATTCAGTCCTTCTGGGAACTCTACAGATTTTAGGGATCTGTTTGGTTAAGTGCTTTAACTGCTGTGCTGTAGCTGAATTGAATTGCATAATCAAGGGAGTGGCATTATGTTTACTTTTAAATTATTTTTAAAAGTGAAAAAATGAGTTTTCCATGGTTGGTGAGATTTCTGTTTTTATTACTGAGAGGAGTATGATCAGAGGAAGGTTAAGTTTAAAATAAAAATGTAGATTTTTTCTACTGGTCCTTATTTTAAATGGGTTATAAAAATATATCAACAATTATCGATATCAACCGATATGAAACACTGATATCGCGATACAGTTTACAGTCATATCGCCCAGCCCTAACATGTGTGTGTATTTTTATCAAAATGACATTGACATGAAAAATGACAAAAAAAATAAAATGACATTGAACGAATTCAAATTGAGTAATTAACTTCTGTCTTCTGAATAGTTGCTTTAAAGCTGATATAGATTTTTTAAAATAGTTAATAATTTTGCAACGTTAGTGCTAGAAATGTGTGTTTGAATTATGGTTCATTTTTAATTCACAATTAATTCAAAGTAAATACTAGACAAATGCAAATTTCAGTGTTATACAGTCATGCATCATCACAAATAGATATTTATTTATAGAAACCAAGTTTGTTTGAACAAAAGTCAAAAAGTCAGTATATTGGCATAACAAGTGAATGGTTGAAAAATAAATGTTTCATAATGTCATACCCATACTAATTTGTTCGCTGTCATGGTCAATATTAAAATGCAGATCTATACAATATTATTTAAATAAATAACCATTTTAATTCAAATAATGCATAATTTAAAATAAGTAAATTTATGTATCAAAACATGTCAAAATAAATTATATTTAAAAAATGTAAATTATATTTAGCAGGTGTTATAAAATAACTTTTACAATGATTAAGTGAGTATTAGATGATGAAAAAAGTAATCTAAAAATAGAAACAAACAAGAATATTCAATATCCAATATCAGCTGAGATATTTATATTTATATATTGTCTGAAACTGATATGGTGCATCTGACAGGGCATTTAATGGTTGCAAATATGCTTATTTGATTAATAATATAAAAGTTACAGAACCTTAATGTTTCCCATCATAACATTTTAACATGTTTATTTCAATTAAATTTGTACATTTTCAATGTGCTGTCTGACATTTGGACCCGACTGTATGTTACATAACTGTGAACTCTCATATGTGTGCAAAAGAGAAAAGACATAGCATTAGACAGACACTGATGTGGAAAGCTACAGCACATCTGCCTTGATATAATGTGACAAGCGTCCTGTGTGTGTGGAGATGAGTCAGTGTGAGTCTGTCTGTAGAGAGACAGCCAGTCTATATGCGTAAGAACTCCTACATTTGTGTGTTTTCATCACAGATGAACTAAAAGACATTTGGTATGCAATAGTTTTACCTCATCGGATTAACTTTAAGTTCTCCACCCTAAATCTGCTATGGATATTTCCTTCTCTCTCTGTCCTCTCTTTCTGTTTCTCCATATGTCTGAGGGTTAACCACAGTGGAAAAAATACATTTTGTTGTACATTTTAGCAGAATTGTGAGATATTCATCTCTGCAGCTGTGATTAGCTCCCATATGTTTATGTGTGTGATTGGTGTAACTCTATCAGACACAGCATATATAGTGCACGTTTTTATGTGTTATGTTCATATTGTAGTAATTACTTAGACAATATGATAAAAAAAAAACAGGGAATGAAATGTTATTAGATAATTCAATATTCATGAGCTCACAAATGAAGGTAAACTGATATGGTTTGCTGTCTGTTTTTTAATACTTATAATTATATATATTACATACATGTAAATACCATTACACATCCATTTATTTGGGAACTAACCATGTAATGGGTGTGATATGTACAGTCAGCTGGTCATTATCACAAACTAAAACCTTTTTGAATGTTACAAATCCTGCAAATCACCCTGTCTGGGTTTGTGATGATGACTGACTGACTTTAAATCAACGCTTATATATATGCGTAAGTGCATATGGATTCGTTATGCATTTGAAGTTATTGTGCATTTCTAAACTTGCCCAAATCCTCATATGAACTTCAAATCCCAAGCCAATATTTCATCAGTGATCTATAGAAGTAATTACAGAATTAACAGATTAGATGGCTGTTTCTCTCCTCTGCCTCTCTCCTCATTCAGCTCATCTCGGATCTCGCTCTTTCATTCTCATCGCCACATTTCATTCGCTCCTCTTGGCAATGTCTCATTACCGAGACTGAATGGATGAATAGCTAAATAATCCTCAAATCAACTTTCATTATTATTACAGAGCAAGTTTCTCTCTCACACATAGTAGCAGTCTGTATCGCTTCTCTGTTGTGGTTTCCATGGAGTCGCTGCAGATGTAGCTAAAGAATATGAAAATGTGTGAAAACATTAATATGGAAATATGTGAGTCACACAAACGAAGAGGTGATGTTATATTCAACCTCTTGCATCTTATATTATTTATTATGTGTTTGACAAACTTAACCTTGAAGCTACATCATTAAGGTGATGTGTTTTTACATGTTCAGTTACTGTTGGAGAGTACCCCCCAACCAACACACACACACACACACACAAATGTAGCAAATCTTGTCATATATTTCCTCACTATTTCTTTAAAATAACAGCCTTAAGTCACAGCCCTGGCACATACTAAAAAGTATACCTTTTTCTTCAGGTAATTCAATAAATCATTTCTCTACAAAGCTGAGTTGATCTCAAATATGTAACGCTCTCTAAGTTTGCACACACATACAAACAGACAAAGCCTCAGGGCCAATCATTCACCTGCCACACACACAAACTCTCTGTTCTGTTGCCAGAACTCAGCAGCATTTTAGGTGTTCGGTTTTTACCGCAGTGTCTGTCCAGCGTACTGCATAAGCTCTGATATCATTCACTATTCTGCTTTTGCTGGAGGTGTTATTGCATAGGTTTTGCAATCACCTCCGCGCTATTGCTTGCATTGAGACATGGGGGTGATGATGAAGGTCTACCAGAAATGCCTTAGTATATTTGCTTTACATACATATGTATATATTTATATTATATATATATATATATATATATATATATAAGAGAACACGTAACACAGTAACTCCAAGTCAATCACACTTCTGTGAAATCAAACTGGACTGCAAGATGAAGGCACTGATGCTATATACTGGCCCGCCCGTTCCCGAGACCTGACTCCAATTGAGCACATCTGGGACATCATGTGCCACCAATGCTACGTTGCACCACAGACTGTCCAGGAGTTGGCGGATGCTTTAGTTCAGGTCTGGGAGGAGATCACTCAGGAGACCATCCGCCACCTCATGAGGAGCATGCCCAGGCGTTGTAGGGGAGAGGTAATACAGGCACGTGGAGGCTACACACACTACTGAGCCTCATTTTGACTTGTTTTAAGGACATTACATCAAAGTTGGAGTAATAGACTGGAGTAATGGCTGTTGAAAATTCAGCTTTGGCATTACAGGACAAAAAGCCATTTTAAATGATATAAACATGGAAAGAAGTTATTTTAAACTGTTATAATATTTTGTTGACTTTATGAAGAGACTTCTTTAAAAAACATAAAAAATGTGTTATCGAAAATATGTTATCTTTTATATGTTAATTTTTGACAAAATTGCTACTTTATTAAAATGTAAATTTGCAAAAAGGTTTCTATATGGGGTCAGCGTATGATTAGAGTAAATGAATCTAAAAACAAACAAACAAAAATCTACATAAAAAAACAAAGTCCCCAGTGTGTGTTTTGGCTTCACGAACCACATGTTTTAAAGCAGGACAGATCCTATTACAGCCTTTTTCAATGTCAGACTGATGTGAGGTCAGTTTACATCTGAGTGGCCATTACACTATGCTGGAATCCTCACTGACCCTGAAAAGCTTAAACTCTGGGATAGGATATGATGTTGTTTTCACAAGTTTCTGGGGGGGGGGGGGTTCCTACAATATATGACAACTTCCAGACAATACATGATTCTTTTATATTAAACAGAGGAAGTGCAGTGTTACATGTACACAAACAGACATATATCATAATGGCATCTGTATAAACATACAGAAAGCTCCACTAATGCGTTTTGGTCAAAGCTATGAGCTGTATTGTCATCCTTATTAAGTAAAGGAGAATATCAGCACAGGCTGGGACTTGGCTGTCATATGCACGCTTGCTAAAGTGACGTTGACAAAGGAAGCTGATCGCTTGCCTGTGTGCTGTTGTACTGAGTACATTAGCTTCTGATAGATGACACATATTACACTGCTAAACAGTTTCCACAAATACATTTTACACACATGCGAACAAGCAAACCAAAATATGGTGGCTTTAAATGCAAAATGTCTCCTCAGATACCTGTATTGCAAAAATAAATAAAACAAAATGCTTAATACTGTAAACATTTTTACATCTGCTTATGTAATAAGTTATGTTTAGACACTGTTATGGTAAACAAGGTAATAATATTGATTAAGAAATGTACTTGCGCAAACAGCATATGAAAAAATAGAAATGCCTTGAAACTGATATTGCTGAAATGCTTGGAAAACATTGTTACATCTATGGAAAAGGGGCTTAAGTCCAGCAAACAATAAACAGAGCAGCTAATGCTCAAACTTAAGCCAGAAAAGCAACCAAGGCTTACTAATGCTGCCTTTAGTATTTCACACTCACTGCTCCCTGACAAAAGGCTTAAGACTCCCTTCTCTTAATTCTCCCCTCTCCCTCTCTCTTTCCGTTCCTACTCCTATCATTATTTGTCATTTTCGAACCTTTCCTTCTGGCAGCCATTTGGCCTGTGCTTTTAAATGGGAGAGACTGTAGTTTCCAGCTGTCCAGAAGAGTCAACACACGCCTCTAAGGAATGCGACCTTGCCTTTTCTTTTTTTCAGATGTACTACAGTGAGTGTTCAAAACCAACTTAAAACAGTGTTTTTTTCTTACATTAAGCAGACGTGTGCAGGCCATCATTGAACATCAGTCTAGGCTGGTCTGCTTCACGCTCTCTACATAACAACTTCTCACTTGATTAATCAATTCATAACAGGACAGGATCTTATGAAATGGTAACTGTTCTCAGGAGGTTTTTTTATGTATGTGTTGTCATCTGGCAAATGTCATATTTTAAATGCTTTCTTATCTGCAAGACATCACTGCGAACTCGTGGATGTGACTGTACTGCATATATCCCAATTGTAACTTTATATATTTAAAACTGGGACTTCATATTTCAAAATGTTTCTATATAACTCAGTTACATTTTATTCGCCTTAGTTTTATTCCCGGAGGCAAAAACAGGATAAAATAAAAAATATATTTGCAATGCATATTAGTTCATTTGCACTTATAGGAAGCTCAGTGCAGATCTGGATTAAACTGCAAAAGGTGTATGCATCTATACTATATTAAAGTTGTAAAACATATTTAGATATGCTATGAATAACATTCAAAGAAAATCTTATTTGTGATTTAAAAAAAAAATGTATGGATAAAGAAGGAATGTTGTATATGATGATCAAAACATTTTTGTTTGTTAAAAGATCCATAAGAAATGCATTGTTTCAGATTTAAAGTATTGCTTGCTTTTTCAGGATGATTTTGCCATTTATGTTTTTTGTATTTAAAAAGCTGTTTAAGATGGGTATCTGATATTTGCAGAGAATGCAGTGTTTCAAATGTAACTGATCCTCGTTATCAGAGGATTACTATAATTAAGCTATTAGTTGCTTATTCAACAAACAATTAATGTTTCTAGTGTTTTTGTTTTTCATCTATTCCTCTCTTTCCCCCCCAAGCCTATCACTCTTCGTTATTGCTCTGTTTATTTTTCCTCTCACTTCTGCTTGGCTAACACAGCTCTCATTGCGGCTGGACAAATGTGTTTAAGAAAGACCCTGAGAAATGTAATCTTATCATCTGTCAAAACAAGACCCCCGTCTTAGCAGGAACCGAATCCCGGATCAAGACGTTAACATCGAGCCCGGCTCAGACTGGACCGGGTCATATGGGGCGAGTGTTTCTGACACATAACACATAGCGCTAAGCACCAAGCTTGGTGGACCCTGGTTGTATTCCTGACCCTGATTGTGCAGTGACGCCAAGAAGGAGGAAAAGAAGGTAAACAAGTAAAAAAACAAACTGTAAAAGAGATTAGAATTATTCTGGTTAATTAGAGTGGCTGTTGAACCCGCTTAAGAGTGCTTAAGAGAAACGTGCAGAGACCACCCACTACCGTTTGGTAGGTAACGTATCCCACGACACACTGACCTCAATGTTCATTCATCTCTCACACACACACATTGATATACAAACACTCCTTCGCTTTAATGAATAATGTAAATAATACACCTCCACACGTGCATGTCACTGGAGCGCACATTCATACATTACACAATCTGATCTATTATTTACACGTTAGACGCAAATCTAGAGTTTATTTGCGGGATTATGCTGAAATTCTGCCGCATTTGATGTGGCCCATAAAAACTAAAAGAAGGACTAAAATCTCTTTAACAAAAAGTCAACAGCTGCTATCTGCTGCATTTGTCATTACTCTTAAATTTTTAAAAGCTTATAGTTAAATTTGTGAGAGAGAGGACTGGAGGGGAAAAAATAGTGCCCATTACTTGTACTAAAGAAAAACGGTGTCCATTTTCACGAAACATGTTGAGACTCATGTATGGTTTGACTAGATGACATGGAAAGTTTTACATCACATAATTTCCATGTGTGAGTGTGTATATATAAAGCTTTATGCATACACAAAAACAAGTTTTTTTATTCTTGTTTATACTGTGGAAACATCCCCTTCAAATTTGCTTTAATATGTAAATCAACTAACCATACTCGTCAAAGTTCCACTGATGTCTTTAGTGTCACTCGACCTTATAATATGCTGATGCTCAAGGAACATTTCTTCTTCTTATAATTGTTCAAATCAGTTGATATATTTGATAAACAGAAATCTCAAAAGAGCAGCATTTATTTGAATCAATTTAAAATGTGAGAACGCATATATAAAGTTGAATTTGAACCCAGGCCTCCATGCACGCTAATTAAAAACAGTGCCACTAGACTAACACATAAATCTTGCACATAAATAAATACTAAGTGTTTTCTCATCATCTCGCCTAGGGCATCAAATGAGCAGGACTGCCACTGGTGCCTCCTCCAAAAACTTGATGCATGATGCCCCTGACCGTGTTCTACTTTGTCTCTCTCTTTTCTCAAGAAATGCATTAAGCAATTACACGGGTCAGTCACAGGCTCATACAAACACAGAAAGAGCAAGAGACACAGGAGTGACTCGGTCTACATATTAAAATTTTCGCCCTCTTGCTGTACTAAATAGCACATTTCCATCTCACACAAATCAGACGAATAGACATGCTAAGGAACGTGCAGATCAAATGTCTCGCACTGAGTTAACAGGCCGAGTATGATCTGAGCCCAACACAAACAACGCAATAAATAGTTATAATCTATAAAAACGATTGAATCAAATGAATGATCCTTCCAGAAATCATGCTTTATTTTGTAACAAAATTGCAGTTTTTCAAACAAATTCACATTATATTAAACAGATATTCAAATTTATTACATTATAGTGGCCTCCTGCTATTTTCAGTTTGTTCAAAGAACCATAATTATTAATTTCTCTTGTTTACCACAAATCAAGGCTGGATGTACTTCAGCAATATTCTTGAATACACTCAAAAGTAGGGAAAAATCACTGTTAGTAAACCACGTGCAGCTATCTGTTTGTTTCGTGTGTCACTATGAGAAAACGAGTCTCTCAGTTGGAGGCTAATGTGTAGATGACAGATCAGCAAGCGGCTCTACAGAATAAAAGAAATGGGGGTTAAATGTGCCCTCTGACCTTTTTCTATTGGCAGCATAATAGCACAGGATGCTTGCCATTCATATATACCACTGCCTAAAAGGATAGCGTCCAGCAGAGAGGCCTTCAGGCATGCACCCCACTGAATTTAAGAGTGAGAACCATTCACCTACATTCTCGCTCTGCACGGCAATCAAATCAGTAACTGCCCCCTCTAGAGCTAAGTGATCACTTCAAACCCCCAGGCAACCTTCCAAACATCAACTTAAGACACCTCAACCGACCCCAATCTCCACTAGTCCTCTGATACTTCACAGTTCATTAAAGTTAAGTTGGCCTGTCCAGCAATACTTCAACTCAAAAATGCACCCAGAAGTATATATAGAGAGAGTATATAGAGTTTAGCTCTAACTTGCCTCAACACACCTGCCTGAAAGTTTCAAGTATACCTAGAAAGACCTGCTTCAGGTGTGTTTGGAGCTAAACTCTGCAGGGACACCAGCCCTTCAGGACTGAACTTGGTGACCTCTGATATATATATATATGATTGTACATTTTTATTCAGCATTCTTTGATGAATAGAATGTTGTTTTTTTATTAATATGTGTCTTTACTGTCACTTTTGATCATTCTTGCTGAATACAGGTCTACATTAATTTTTGATACATTTTAATATGTAGATGTGTGCATGCTTTCAAAGGTTTTGAGCAATGAGTTAAACATTACCTTCAAAGCTTAAAACCATTGTTTTGGTGCAAAGAATGACTGACAGCTGAGTAGGCAGTCTTTTGTTTTTGCCTAGGATGCATCAAAACGGATTTCTGTTTACCCAACAAATGAAAGAGGTCAGATACATTTTTTACTACCACCAAATGTTTTGAACACTGTTTAGACCTTTATATATATATAAAATAAAAGATCTGAACTTCAGTTGTAAACAGGGTTTAGAGTTCTGTGAGCAGTTTTAAATGGGAAATCAACAGACTCACGGGTTCTGTTTCTGGTAGACCTGCCCATTAATTCACAAAGGACCAGCTTCCTGAAGCTGACTTATACCCCGTCTGGTAATGTGTGGTGATTACTCACTGAATGCTCCTGGATTAAGATGATGCTGAGCACATGAAGCCCCTGCAGAGTCTCAGACTGACCCGGCAGCGTATGTGTCATGATTCACAGAGTTCAAACGCAGTCTGTTCTAGAGGGCTTCAGTACGCAAGGGTTTATGGAATCAGCTGTTGTCACATCAGAAGGATGCTGGGCTAAAGGTTTCCAGTCTGTGGTCGATGACTCTCTGAAGCTGGTTTGTCTGGGTGCCTTTAAAATGTCTGGCCTGGGGCCCTTTTCCAAAACACATGTTAGTGATTTAAAGAGGAAAAGGGGGGCGCTAACGAATGGGTGGGTAAATTTGCATGTTTGTGTGAACACACACTGGCTATGCAAATTCCATCCACAAAGGTGCTTAGAAGCAAGTGATAAGATACATATTTTTGTGAAAAACCTTGTCGCCCATTTCTAAGAAATAGTTTAAATAAATGCAAAGTGCTTACGTTCACATAAACATGTGCATGATTATTTACTCACCCAAAAAGACCTATGACTTTAAGCACTGACACAATTCATTTTCGTAAAAAAGTGTCTCAGTCCTTCATTGCTGTGTCATCATAATCATCTATCTGCCTCTCAGCCAGACAGAAATTGTTAACATAAAAAGAGAGCGACAGACAAAAAAAAACATTTGGACGACGTTGTTCTCAAAATATGTACTGTAACTAAATCAAGGTTTTGGATTATTAATTGTCGCACATATAAACACAGTTGAGATGGATGTGAATAACCCTGCTGTTAGATAGTTAATTTGTAATCGCCAGATCGATTGGCAACACATTCCTACTACTGTTTCAGGTTAATAAATAATAAGTAACCCTGCTTAGTAAATATAATACTATGTAACATTTGAAAAACAAAGAATCAAAAGTCTTGTATAAGATTTGCTGGAATATAAAAATATAAACAAAACTAAGTGTAGGGAAATACAATTCTAAATCCAGAATCCATATGGAATCACTGAAAGGCCATGGGAGGACACAGGACGCCAGTGCTTGGGCTGTAAAGGCCCTTGTTTTAACCTCTGACTTTTGACCTCTGTACTGCGAGTACTACAAGTCACACAACAGGACTGTTGTTGTAGAACAAGGACTGATACATCCTAAAATTACAAGAGTCATGAGCGCCAACACACATGATCCTCCTGCAGCTACAGGAAATGTGGAGATGAAGTCCTGACCTTTGGATAACCTTCCTGATATTGGGCCAGAGACACTAAACCTGAACTCCCAGTTTAGGAACATCTAAGATGTAGAATCAGTGTGAGAAAGAATCAGGAAGGGAGAGAAAAGGACAGAAGTACACCAAAAAACAACAGAAAGGGAGAAAGAACAAGGAAGGGACAGAAAAAGAAGGATTGGAGACAATGACACTATCAGCTGTCTGAGGGATATGTGTAAGCTGTGTGGCAGGGGAGCTGCTTCAGGTGAACTGATAAAGCAGCTTCCCCAGCAGACAGCAGCAAAGGCTGAGAGCAGACCAGACCACAACTGATCAGGAGGAATTCCTCAGAGGAAGAACCTTATCTGGGAAAACGGGCCTCGTGTCTGGTAATGGGCTGGGAAATGATGAAATGTGTGTGTGTGTGTCTGTGTGTTTGTGTGTGTGGAGCGGTCAATATCAGCTTTAGACTCTGCCCTCATTCTCTATGGATGAAGTGGAATGTACTTAATTAAATGAACAAATAAAAATAAATAAATACATACAGGATTTTTTTTTACATTTAGACTAAAAAGACTTTTTGTGTATTAAGTACATCATGAGGATTATTTGCTGTTGTTTGTTTTTTGTATGGAAATGATAACGGAAAAATCGATGATGAAATTTTTATTTGTTTTAGGAATAATTTTTTTTTTTTATCTTAACCTTTATAATATATAATGAATGTTTAAATTAAAATGAAATTATAATAGGAAAATTAATATATATATATATATATATATATATATATATATAACACTAATAAGATATATATAGACATATATATATTAAATATTTATTTAAAATATGAAAAAAATAAAAACTCAAAAAAGGTTCTTTACTCATGGTAACAGCTAAAATCATACCATCATACCCCTTTCATACAATAGTTACTTACAATAATGCTTATTTTTATTTTTGTAATATTAATAATTTATTTATTATTTATTTATCTTTTAGGCTTATTTGACTATATAATTATATTATTATTAAATAATATCAATGTACAGGCAAAGTACTAAACCAATAGCATCAAAATCTGAAACTTAAGTAGTGGAATATAAAAAATAAAAAATAAATATGAATCTGATTAAAAATGTTCCATAGTACAATTAGGTTTATTTATAGCACTTTTTTAAAGAATGCTTCTTTGTTGAACCTTACAAAGGGTTCTGTTTAACACCAAATGAGGTACTGTTCAGAACTATTTATCTTAAGAATGTTTTATATTTTAAACAAATACATTAGTATGGTCATATGTAATAACGATAATAAAAAGATTTGTGAACAGCAGGTACATGACCTCCAGCCTGAGAGAGGACTTGTTTTTCTGGTCAGAGACAAAAGCTCCATTTAGGTCCACTGCCCCAGTTGTGATTGGACCATTTGAAAGAGAAACTGGATTTAATTGGCTCTGTGACACAAGACATTATTTTCTTCTCTCTCTCTTGCTTAATTTGCTCAGTTCAATGTCTGTGTTTCCACTCAGATCACTTTGCTAGTAAATGTCAAAAGCCATAAAACCAGTGTTCCAGAAACTGGATAAAGCAAAACTTACCATATAAAAATATCAGCACTGGAATATTAGATGTTCACGCCATTGACCTTTGGTTATTGCTTCCTTCAGGGACAGTATTATGAAAGGAAAATGAGTGAGAGAAAGAGAGAGATTCTATTTTGATCTTTATGTCCCATTAATCTTAATAATGGAACTATAATAATAAGTAAAACACAGTATATTGAAACTCACTCATTGCTATCGCTCACTAACACTGCTTCCACCAGTGAACTGTTACCTGCAGTTTACGATAAGGCCTTTATGCATACAGTATAACACTCTTTCTTCACACCTTTCAGAATTTTTAAACTTTTTAGTACAAAGTTACTGTCATTAAGACATATAGGGCTCGTTAAACAGAGCACAGCTGACAACCGAAAAGTTAATGCTTACTCAGTATTGTAGCATTGTGTGTGTGTGTGAGAGGGAGAGAGAGAGAGAGAGAGAATGAGAGGAGGTAAAGTGTAGGAGGACACAGAGACGCTCTCATCATTCAAACTACACAATAATGTTAAATCACATTGATATAGGCTTGAGTCATTTCTGTGACACATTCACATCAATCTGGAAAGTAAACAAGCATTATCAATTATATTATATCTGAGAAACTCCTGATTTATTATATCAATACTTAAAAATAAGAGTCTAGTAAACTCTAAAGTCTGATAAAGTGGAGTCCACTCGTAATTTAAAAGGAATTAGGCTCAAAATGGGAAGCTTTTAGCAAAGGAAGCTGAAGTGTGCTTTAGTGCAGAGAGGAAACACTCTCTAATCACTTCTTCATATGATTAAGTGGGATTCAATATGCAGAATTTAATCGATCTTGAATATTTAATGCTCATATTAAACCCTATTCTCATTAAATCAGATTTAATCAAAAGATGAAAGTGAAGATTTTACCCATATTAACTCATTCATATCTTTTTCCTCTTTCCTAACCAACATCATGTCTTTTTCCAAATCTTCTTGTGACCGAACACTTTGTGCAAACACAAGCGTCAGAAGCGTTGACCTACATCAGGCCTAAGCTAATATCAGAACAACAAAGGGATAGCCTAAGATTAAGATAAAACCATCTGTGCAGTAATTGTTTTCTGCCAATTACAATCTAGCATAAACACAGTCACCTCAACAACTCAACCATGCTCAATCATTCTAACCCATCCAACCATCTAACACACATGCTAAATGTGTGACCTGAACTGAACCAAAAACATGGAAATGTGACTGTAGAGATGTCTCACTATGCACTAAGAAAGCTCATTTGCTTAGATGTTAGTTTGTCCATAGTGTGGCACTTCAGTGTTGAGATGTTTTCCAAGAGCGTGGCCTGTTTACATTGCTGTCCTGACGGTCCAGACATAGTGTCAGATTGGAACGTGTGCACTGTCGGTACACCTAGTCTTTCGTCTCACTCAAATGATTTGACTCATCCAGCAGACATTTGTTTGTGGAAACACACATCATCATTAACCCTTGTTAAATAACCCTGGTGTTTACTAAACAAATAATCAGCGATGTCCAGCGTCCAGTGAAGTGTTGTTCTTTTGCAGCTGTCTACCAATTTGTCAAGCCGTGTTAGTAAACTTTGAGATCTTTAAGTCCTTAAAAGGAAAGCATGGTCAATAAGTCCATGGGATCCACCCAGACATTCACACATATTACACACACACACACACACACACACACACACACATTTACTTAGCTTCCTAAATGGGGAAATTATAGACTCAAATATATTAAGGTGAGTTAATTGGCAAAAACAAACACAACATTTTTAAAAATCATGTTTTTTCATTCTGCATTCCAATTAATCTCAAACAAACTGCAATTAGGTTATTTTGATTAGGCAAAAAAAATTAAATAAGAATACAACCAACACAATAAAACATTAAAAACATGATAACATAACAAAAAACAATGGAATTTGACTGTTTTTGCAAAATTAACTCTTCATATAGTTAGTTATAGGTTTTATAAGCTAATCCTATTTCCAACCCACACCCTACCCCTCATAGAAAACCTTCTGCATGAAATAAATACATAAAATAAAATTAGTTTTACTTTATTTTCTATACCTTGTACACATGAGGACATCCCCAAACATAGGTTTTTGAAGATTTTGTCCCCAAAACACACACACACATATGCAGTCAGACATAGAATTATAACTTATAAAAAAAAGTATTTAGAAATATTGGTTTAAAAATAACCAATAAAACTTTCTAATGTAATAGAACTGTAGCTAAAATTATAATTTAAAAAAATGTAAACAAACTATGAAAATATCACACAAATATGAATAAAAACACACGTATATAAATAATATTAAAATAACTATCATTATCATGTTATTTCGAATAAGGTTATTAGACCACCAAACTACTTTAAAATATCTTCTTTCTTTTCCAAAAAATAAAGCAAGAAAGAAAGAAAATCCAAACAAACAAATAAATTGTCACACTTTCACTTGAACTCTCTCCATAACTGTGTAAATGTGTCCATCAGGTGCGTTTACACATGCGTGTACACGAGAATCTAATACAGACATGGTTGTCAGAGAGCGTGCCAGTAATGTTGTATGTTTGCCATATGACTTTTGCCATTTGTATGTGTGTGGTCTCAATCAAGCAAATCTGTTCAGAACAGTTTTTCACTCAGATGCATGCTTGTGTTCCCTGCATACACCTCTAAATTCCTCTATTTTACTACTTGCAAGGCTTGCTCGAGTGAGGGGAAAGAAAATGTTTCTGGATCTTATTTAGCCACACACAGCCAGACCAGGCAGGAAAAATAAAGGGAGAATAAAGTAGAAAGAGACACTGATACCATTAAAGAGATGGGGGAAATAGAGAAGCTGAAAGAGAGAAGGGAAGAGGGAGACATACAAAGAAATGTTCACTGGAGAGTCTTGGCAGCCTGTCTCGACAGCCTACAGTTAATAAGCCACCGTGGGAGATCCAGGACTCACACACACATGCTCGCATATAAACAACAATCAAGACGACAAAACATAATAAAAAGGATCCCCAGTAGAGCTTCTTGAAGCACTGTGAATAAGAATAGAAAGGGCGGTGCATACAAAGGCCACAAGGTAAAGTGTCACGAAGAGGAATTGTTCAAAAAATGTTATAATTCCAAACAGGTATTGGATTTCCTATGATACTTTTCTAATTACAAACTCCCGTTCCTCCTCCCACTCAAACACACGCTTGCACACACTCCATCTGCTCGCGTGCTGTCTAATTAGGGAGCAGCTCATTTAACTGATGAAAGGGAAGGCGGCCCCTAAACGTCAGACCGCAGTCCCAGTGAAGATTCCAAAGCCTCTGGTGCTTTAGCCTATTAACAACACAAACTGGTGCCTCTGAGGCTGACTTTGGATTTGTGTGCGTTTTACACTGCCTCATTAACAGTGGCTGTCCTACCTTCAAACGTCATTGACCAATTCGACCTTATGATTAAGGACACCTCCTCTTATTAGTGTTTTTTACTGAGGGGTGTTGCAAGGAAGCTGTTGATTTGGCCTGTTTCTCTGTTCATCCTACAAATCCTGCACACACACACACTTCGCAATTCTGCGAATTGTGTACTTTTCATAGATTACTATTCATTTTATACTGACCAAACAGTATTTTCTATCCCCTAAATCTACACCTAACAGAAAACCTGTTAATAAAATTTTTCCCACAATGTCAAAAAACGTTTTACTATCCTATTCACTATCCAGTGTAGCACACATACACACACACACTTTAATTGCTGCCTATTGCAAATGTTTCTTATTTGCATCTTGTTCTAGCCACATAATGACATGAAAATTTAGATTTTCAGTGAACCAAACAGACACACATAAAAATTAAAATAACCAATTAGAGTCCTTTTAAAGACATGACATAATTTCCTTTGTTGTATAACGTGCAACACAGTAAGTATTTTACAAGTTCACTGGACCATATTATCCCAGCATGTGTGAGATATGACAAATAAATTAGGCTTGCAAAATTGGATTGAAAAATAACAATACTTTTGTATATATATATATATATATATACACACACAAAGACAGAAGTGCTGTAATTTAATAGAAAATCCCTACTAAAGTAATTACTGCTGAACATTTGGCTTTACCATTGCAGCAAAAAAAAAAACATTTAAAACTATTACTTTTTTTGCTATATCTCCTAAAATAATTATTTAAATAATATAATAATAATAAATAATTAATCAGAGTAAAAATTAAGATTTGATTAAAAATTTTTAAGTAGATAAAAATCAATGACTTTGGCACATAAAAGTCATAAATTGGCAGTTTTACTAGATTATGTCATGTACATAGCCCTCCTTCTTAACTAAGCATTAGGCAAGTATTTAATGTTAAATTCATCAAAGCAACGGTGCAAGCAGTCAATATATGTCTGCATCAGGGCAGCCTGATATTGACAACATTCCTCCCTTAGTAATTACTTTTTCAGTTCGTTAAAGACCAGCGTCTTTAACGAGAATGGCAGAGACTGATAAGAGTGAAGCCGCTCGCACCAGCTGATGCATGAGCATTCACTCCTTTAATTAAAGGTCAATAAACCTGATAAATGTCTCTTTTCTTTATTTCAGTTTCAAGCTGGAGTGGAGATTCACTAGTTCATGTTGCTGCATGTCGGTCACTGATTCACACTGATCAGTGAAGCAAACTCCACAAGTCTGTTATTTTAAATGAGGTTTCCTGTTATGACAGCCTGTCTGTCCTCAGAGTATCTCCAGCATTTTCAACAGCTCTTGGATTAATGAGAGAAGACGGGTTTAGAGAAACTGCACTAACTCTCCAACACCCCGCCCCTGCAAAAAAAGAAAAAGAAAAGATTTACTGCTTAACAGCGTCTTTGGACCTGAGAAAAAGCATCAAATCAGTGAGCTGCTGTGGTTTTGGGCCTGGCTGTGTTTTCAAAGCCAATGAATAACAAACAGTATCCAAGTACAAAATAATGACATTTAAGCAGCATTTACCACCGTTTATCACAATCCAATAATCACAGCGGACCTTTATCATGCAGTTAATGGAGAGGGTGATAGTGTGTTTTGATATGTAATGAGCGGTTTCCCATTCATGACAGCAGTTTAAATGAGACAGCAATAACAATGCAGCACAAAAATAAAAATTGTGCACAAACAGAGTTGATTATACAAGGGTATTATTCAAATGTAAACTGAATTGAATGCAAAAGTGTTACCTACCTCACTCAGTAATGATATCAAAATCCTCCAATATCCTGGTAGATTCACAAATAATAATGACAATGGCTGGTAGATAATCTTAACAAAATGATGGAAATATGCAAAAAAGAGGAGGAAAAATTATTGAGAGGATATTCAGCTCTGCCAGGCCTCATAATACCGATCCAAAGAGCTCTTTAGTGAAAGAGTGCAGCCATGCTCTGAAGTATAAGAGGAGAGAGGGAACAGGCTTGGACGATTCTAGGCTTTTGTGTGTGGTCTCAATCACAAGCCCCTTGAGACCCACCCCTCCTCTGCTTGCCTTCTCTCTCCATCCATCGCTCTGTTTACACGGTCACTTTCTCTTTCCTCTCTTCCTCTTGTTTTTTTTAATGTGCTACAGGTGGGCCTGATCACAAACAGGCACTACTAAAGACAGCTAACCTTCCTCAAAGGTCAATATAAGGGCCTATATGTGTGGTCTTTAAGAGTTTATGTTGGTCATTTGGGAATATAGTTTGCTTTTAACCCTGAAACTGACTGAAACATGACTGACTTGATTTATTAGAAAAATCGTGACCTTGTCCTTACCAAATCAGAACAGTTCTCGCTGTCACAACGCACTGCAGTAGTGAAAAACTGAAAACACATACCTTGTATCTTCGTGACTCCCGTGATTCTTCACCAGACATTATTAATTTTATGATCTTCTTTGTACTTGAAATATTTCTCATTAAGTACCCGATCCTAAACTCCTTGCTTAATTACGTCAGAAGACACGCCCACGCGAAACCTCACAGTGGGCGTGGCTACTTAGCTAAATAGAAGAAATCATAAAAATAACAAAAGCATCAAATTTGTCCAAAGAAGATCTTGAAGAGCAATTACAAATTAATCAAGATATGAAAAATATGTACATATATACCGTATAGTTTGCTTTGTTGCATAAACCTTTCTGTAAGCTTATGGGTCATTCATTATTCTGCTCACAAAACTTAAAGGGATAGTTCACTCAAAAATGAAAATTAAGTTATTAATTACTCGCCCACGTTGTTCCAACCATGCAAGAACTTCATTAATCTTTGGATTATAAATAAATAAATTTTTGACGAAATCCAAAAGATTTCTGATGCATGTGTCATAATCGGTGACGCAGGATAAGAATTGTTGAATAAAGTAATTATTTTTATTTTCTTTGTACATAAAAAGTATTCTCTTAGCATTGTAAAATGATTTGCTGAACCACTGATGTCACATGGACTTTTTTAACAATGGCCTTACTACCTTTCAGCACCGGATGTGTCAGTTTCGTTGCTATCTATGCAGGATCAGAAAGCTCTTAGACACACTTGTTTTGCAATTTGCCTGCTATTTTTATTATATCCATTGGCTGAATAGCAAGGTGCTATACACCTGATTGATGATTGGATCAGATTTCACTCAGAGCAACCTATTATTGGCCAAGAGTCCATGTGACATCTCAAGGAGGCTTTTACCATGGCAGAAAACACAGCGTATGTGCCAGCTCTCTTGTTCTGACAGACATGTTGCCTGGCAACAAGAACTTGAGGAACACGATATCACATGACTGTGTTTATTGCATGTATATATGCCAGCAGAGTGTTACTTATATGGAATTAATTTTGATTAGAGAAAATGACCATGCCATTACACAATCAATATAATATCTCCAATATTAACATTATTATTAATATTTATTATCCTAAGTCAACATGTTATTATCATGGAGATATATTGTAATCACTTGGGTTATATGAGCCTCTGAGAAGTGTGAACTTTATGGCTTTCTCAGGGTGTGATTAAGCACATCCTTATCATCTTGCCATAGTGTGCTTAGGTATGTGTCAAGAGCCTGTAAAACTGGTCTTTCTTTAACCTACTGAAAGGGAGTCGTTTTATCACAGGAATGTAAACACTCCTGTCCTCAGGACTTGCAGGTTTGTAAGTGTGTGTCACTGTGTGTTGGTTTTCTCATGGTAGTTATTGAGGGCAGGATGCAGAATGTTTAGAATGGTTAAAAATAGACCATGCATAGCTATTTAACATCCATTAAGGAATTATAGAAACAAGGTAAGAGGGCTATAAAGAATGTAGGGGGAACTTCCATGAAAAATGGAAAGAGGACAAGAAAATGAGGCCCGTGGCAGAGGAGGTCTTTAGAAATTTAAAGAGTCAGAGTCCACAGATAATGGTCAGAGTTGCCACGGCAACACTGGAACAAAAAGAAAAGTATCTTATGGGTCACATATGGCTGTTACTTACTGTCTTGCGCGCACACACACTCGGCGCGAGATGATCTCAGCCTTTTCTGTACATTTATAGAGGCCCTTAATAAACACACACCCATTTAATACATTTTACAGACAAGTGCTGGCTGCCATATAAAGCTGGCCAGATATGTGGGAAATGTTTTAATGAGCTCCAAATAAGCCGTTCTTCATTTCTTTACATAAAAGAGAGAAAAACCTATTTCCGGATCATAACAGCATGTACTGCAGGTATTTTTGACAAGTCAGGATCAACCTTAATAACGCAGGAAGCTTTTATACTGCATCTATTAAGAGGAAAAACTCTTATCTTTATTTAGCCATGAATTTCACATTGTGAAAAAATCACTTGTACAAAATAATGTTAACCGCAGTGGTTGAGATAAAATAACAATACAATTATATAATACGACAAATATAGAAATGAAAAGAAAAATGACACCCACAAAAACAACGGTACAGCCCAACACTGACAGTGCTTTAGCAATGCGTCTGTTTGTGAAGGCATACAGCGTTTAAGAGTTCTAAATGCACACGGGCTTATGAGTCACCTCTGAATCAATCTTTCACTTCAGCAGGAGGAGAGAGGGAAGGAGGGAGGGCAAAGGAGTAAGAGGGAAAAACAAAACACTTGACTATTACTAGTTCAAATGGAGAGGGGAGCAATGATTGTTGACCATTGCTGTGGCAACTGTGCTATGCGAGGGGGGGGGTGAATGGGGTTTTTTGATTGGCTGGAGGTCAGAGTGTGCACTGTTCTGTGAAAAGGTATTCTGGACGGGGGAAGGAGGGGGTCAAAGATGGAGGGGGTGTAAGACCTTAAAGGCTAATCGGAACATTGTAAGCAAGAATTTCCTGGAGGGGATGAGAGGGATTGTGGGAGGAACGCTTGCTACCGGTTTTCCTCTCTTAGGGCTTTCCTTCAACTTTGTGGTCACTGTGCAATTGAACAACATGGAATACTATATTCTATTCATTTAAAGCTATACAATTTGTTTGTAGCATGTAGAACAGTACTGTCACAACAGCTATAAGCGTCGCAAAACTGCCAGTAGTGTTATTCAACCTACCCGAACACTGTTGTCACTGTGTTGCTCTGCAGTGAATATTCAAACAGACAGATCATCTCTATAGGCAGTACATTTGGCATTGACATGAAAGCACTATGGTCTTCGCCCTTATGCAGACATCGCTGTTAGTTATTTCAAGACCTTTTGGATTCAGCTATCTAATAATATACACCATTCTAGTCATCATTGTTAAATTTGCCCAATGAAATCACTTTTTTATGTCACAGGCTGTTGCAACTAACATCCACTCTTTAAAATAAAGGTTCCTTATTTCCTTATATTACTAACACTGTCATGTATAATAAATGTGTAACAAAATGTCCAAATCCGTTTGTGCTGTTGTTGGAAGCAGAGCATGCGCATAGAGTGAGTCAGAAACATAAAGGGGCGCAAGTTTAAAATCTTTTTTTAGAGCCTGTATATTTAAGAGTGCATATCTAGCAAGGTGGCTGTGACATATTCCTAATCCAATCATAATGTTAACAGCACTGCTGAACTGTAAGGGACAGTCAAAGTTACAACATGCTGGTGATAGGTCCAGCTGTTCTGAGAGCAGCTGCGGACGTCACATTCCTCAGATAACTCTACAGGACCCTTACAACCCAAAGAAACCCTGGGTCAGTCTGAGTTTCAGAACTGACAGAGTGATGGATGCAGAGCAGGGTTACAGAGGCTGAGTGCTGGCCTGAGTTTGGCATGGGGTCACTCGGTATTGGTCGAAAGCACTTGCTAAACTACACTAATGTTCATGTAAGAGAAGCGTAATGCTGTTAATATGGAGCTTTGAGGTCAATCTATATTGTATAAGCCATACAAACAGTTGAAGCAGGTCAGAGCACCATCATAACTAGTTGAAGTGACCTGGATTTAAAGCATAATTTCTAAATTACTTAATCTCAAGAACTTGATTTTTTGGGGTAACTTTTAAAAGGGTAGTTCACCCAAAAATTACTATTTTGAGAGGGAGGACAAAAACCTTTATTTTTGGGGGGGAACTGCCCCTCTGTCCTGAAGAAAGACATCCCCCAAACTCTTCAAACCATGTCCCCAATTCCCCCATCTACTGGCCTGCCCACACTGGGTAATCCGAACCTCTGACGTCATTCGGCCCATTCTCATTTTGTCAATGACCTTTGACCTCCAAGCCTCCCTGTTTTTGATCAGATGAGTAAGAGGCTCAAGAGTTCGCTGACCACTACAAATTCCACCTGCTCAGTCAAAATGACCTTATGTAAATGTGCAAAAGAGCAGCAGGAACACAGAGCGTTTTGGGCCATGCGCGGTACAAAAACCTGTCAACTTCTACACATCCAAACATGTATGCAAGCAGAAAAATTAACAATAAATAAGAAAGAAATATTGTTAATACACAATGGATCAAACAAAAACACCTTTAAAAAAATCATAAATTAAGACTATTAATAGACACTGAAACATGAGAAGCCAGACAACCAGTTTCTTGCACTGATTTTTTTTTTTTAAATTTACAGTTTCGTTTTTGTTGCCATAGAGACTGCATTCCCTCGCAGGGTGACGAAACGACTCTCACCTCTTTTCTCTCTCCTTCTGTCGTTCACGTTTAAGTGACTGTATGTGCTTAGAATAGTACAGGCAAAAACGGCAAAACAGAAGTGTCTCGCACAGTTAAAGTCTTGAGCAAGAGAAACGTAAAACTCTACTCATTCAGTCATCAGAAGGAAGGAAGGACAGTGTTTGTTGGTGCTTCCTTAGAGGGCATGCTCACGCTGTTTATTGAATGTTTATTCTTTGTGGGGGTGGGAGTGTGATTGGGTGTTGAGTGGGGATAGACGGACTCTCGTTCAGAACATGCTGGGACATGCCTCTCCCGCACTCACTTAGTCGCAAACGCACAGCTGGCACGTGTACCTTGGGACACACTGTGCCCGTGTCCATTTTCACACCAAGCTGCTAAGGTCTGTTCAACAGGAACAGGTCAGCATCAGCCTGTCTTCATCGTACAGACATGTGAAGGACAAATACAAAAAAAAAAAATGCTTGCTCATGTTTCCTTCTGTCCTGTTTTAGATGTTTATCAGTCCATTAAGAGTCCGCATCAGCCTTTCTTCAACTGAGCAAAGATTTTTTTTACATCAACACGGGAGAAGAAAAGGTAGATACATATCAAGACATGAGGTACTTTTCCTGAAGTATCTTATCTCCAATCATGCGTTGAGACTTCTATTGTTCTCCCAATCAAAGGCTTCCACTCATCCTTCATGCATTATACAAATTAAGACAGGCATACAGGTCTATTTTAGCTTGCACGGCATCAGCATTGTACAAAAACAGGGTCAGAGTACACAAACGTGGGGGACGAAGAGGACGATTATGCTGGTTATGATGAAAGCACACTGGACTTCAGGGTGTTTCGCAGTTCTTTTGGTTTTCACCGTGAAGCTCAAGTATTGATACTCCACAAAATGAAGCATATGACATCACAACATACTTAAAACTTCCATGGAGGAAGTAAAAAAAATTGGCAAACTTGAAGGAAAAAAAAAGCTTTGCGACTGGACTGTACACACAATATGTAGCTCTTATTGGAGAATGTCTCTTCATAAAATTGCACAGGAAGGTTATAGCGTTTCTTCACAGTTGGAATCCAGTAGACAATAGTGACAAATGGACACACAGAATTCTGTGGAAAGATAAGACAATAAAAACACATTAGAAATTTCAAATTGGAGAAGCTAAAATAAAACTTCACATTTATGCCACACATTTACATAGGGAAGATATTTCAGGAAGAAATAACATCTCACAAATATCATTTCAGACATTGAACCTGAATGTTTGTTCCTTATATTTTTTGTTTTGAAGTAAAAAGAAAGAAAGAGAACAAGTCAGAACCTCACACCTGTTCAACAGCAGACACAAGCCAAAAGACAATACAATACACACATACATAGGCCTGCACTCTTTAAAAACTGCATTTAGTCAGACCATTAACAGTATTAATTCAATTAATAAAAACACATTTAGGAAGCCAGAGCACAGCTGAATGTACTGAAGCAAAGGCTTCCTCTTCTCTCCATTGTTGCATCAAAAGCAACTCAGTATATTTTTCCTTTTTGGCTTTGTCTATAGTTTTACAGCCTTAAGCTTCCGCAAAGTCCAATATCCACTCTAAAGTCACGTATTCTCTCTCAGGGCTTCTAGCTTGAAATAAAGGAGACAAATGAAGTGGAGGTGATCATTTGAAAGCTGAAGTCCCCCAGAGCGACTAAATCAAGTCGTTAGCAGATATTTTCTCTCTCACTTTTCCTTCCCAACTCCCACTTTCTTCTTTTAAGTTCTGCATACAGTTCATATAAATGGCAGTAAAGGGCAGCAGAGCCCTGCAGTTACAGAAGAATTGCTTGCAAATTAAAACCCACTCAAACAGAAGCCCAACGAGACCGGAAGGGGCAAAGCCAAATCCATCTCTCCATCGATCCCAGGGCCGGTAGAGTGTAGATTCTACAGAGTTGCTTTTGAAACCAAAATGTTCGGTGAACCGTGGCACTTCATCTAAGCAGCATGGAGTTGACGGTGAATGAACACAGCTTAGGCTAATGACCTCCCTCCACTCCCACACCCGCCTAACACAAGCCTGGCATAAACACACACGCGTATGTGCAGCTCACACAAGCGCAGCAACATACAAGCCTCATTTTTTTTTTACCATGATGGAGGTTTTCTGTTGATTTCTATTTCTTTGTACTGAGCTAAGGATATTTTTTGACTCAAACCTTCTTTCCTTTGCGGTCTATGAAAAAAAATTATAAATTAAGAAGCAAAACCATTTTCAACATTGACAATAGTATGTTTTTTTTTGCACCAAATTAGCATGTTAGAATGATTTCTGAAGAATCATGTGACACTACAGCCTGGAGTAATGGCTGTTGAAAAGTAAGCTTTGCCATCACAGCAAAAATGTAATATTTATATTTAATATTAATAAATATCTAAAATGTAGTAATTTAAAATAATAGCACAACCATATTGTGCATAGTTTTATTTACTTCACACAACATTTATTAAACGACTAGATTTCTTTGCGATAACATTAAAACTATGAAAATATGACTTAAAGTAAAAAAAAAAAAAAATCCCACAGCATGGACCCTCTATCAAAACTGCTAAAGTCTGAGGCTATTTGTTATTGGCCATCCTTTAGAATGAAAAAAAGAAATTACTGTACATACAGATATGCCGTTTGTTTTTCCGTCTGTTCTAGTATAATGAAATACTTCAGCAAAGAACATCACTGAACCTTTGCAGAGTTCAACAGCACATTTGCACAAAAAATGGTTTCACAGAGAGAGGGAAAAGATAAGAGATAAAAAGAGAGCAGTGTGTCTGCATGTAGGAAAGGGAGGATCTCTGTAACCAGATGCATTCCCATGGGAGAAAGATAGCAGGAGTTTGAGTGTGAGAAAACACAGCCAGTTGGAGAGAAAGAAAGAGCAAGACTGAAAATCTTTGTTTACTCTTCCTTATCCAGACCTCCCCCTCTCCCCTCATCTCTGTCTTCTCTCTCCTCCCACTCCTCTGGCCAGCAGTGAGGCTCCTCATTGTTAGTAGGGAGGAAGCTTGCTTAGAACACTTCATGGTCTTTTAAATGCATAGGAATGGCTCTGTGAACAAAGGCAGGACCACCACTTTGAAATAAACTGCCCTGTCAAGGTGGGCGGCATTTCACACGCACGCGGTCACAGAGAATTTAAAAGGCGAAGCTAAATGACCAGTGCCAAAGGGTCAGGAATGGAATGAGTATGAAGTACTGCCTCAGTTTTTGTTTTTCAGTGAGGAGGAAGTTAAGTTGGTGCTCGTTCTGTTTAGTCTGCTGTCCTGGATTTTGATTCACTCTATCAGTATTTATGGGTTATTCTGTTCTCGCTGCAGTCAGACGGATTACCTGCCATGAAGGGAGAGGATGGAATGTATAAAATATTAATTTAATTCTACCAGACAGAGATGAATCTTTCTATTGTTAGGTGCTTTCACTCAAAGAATAAAGCGCTAAATATAAACGGCCCCTTTTCTTTTAACGAATATTCTCATCAAACAATCATGATTCTTATTTTCCTGTTATATTTTGCTTTGCATCTAAACTCACATCTCTGCTCACAGACTCACAAAGTCTGAATCGCAAATGATTTTACAACCGTGACCGGCAATACAGAAATCATTTATGGAAAACAACAGCTATGACTCATCTGAATTACCTCATCTCATTTACTTGTGTATGTTTTACTCTGATGTTAAGCAATATGCGAGTCAAGCCAAAATATTTCCTACTAGCGAATCAGAAACAGCGTGGGATTTAAACTGAGCTCTGACCTTACACGGTTTCTTTTACTAGACACTTACACCGCCACAAAAATTACAGACTATGTAGAATCTTGTTAAAATGACTGCTTTTCCTGGGAAAATTCAATGAACAACTGTAACTGCGACCACACCTTTCGACAGAAAGAAGGGGTGATGCACAATATCTATATACTTAGACAAAGACTGTAGCCAAACAATGCAAAAGCCTACTGTAACCATACTGCAAAGGTAAAGAACTTTGCTCAGATGTCATGCTAGCATGCTCCACGTCGTTAACACACAGCTCATCCAAATGAAACACACCTCACCGTTTCTCTGACTGTTCTCCCTCTTCCCTTATTTGCCCAACCTCTCTTTCCTCCTTCCTCCACCCTTAGACAAATTTCCCCCTCAGGAACAATAAAAGTCTTCTATTCTGCTTCAATTACCCTCGGTGCAACGCCCCTCACTGCACACTCCTAACTCATTCAGCCCTACTGCAAGCTGCCTCCTCACAACAGAGACACACAAACACAAAGTTTTACTCTGGATGTAAATTTTACATGTGAAGATTTCCACACGCCCACTGCACACTGAAATTCAGGTGTAACCTATCATCTTTCTTCTGGTAGGTGTATGGAGCTTCAATCTCCAGCTCAAAGAACAAGGCTTTGAATTCTTTCAAGCAAGGATTTCAATTTTTTTCCCTTCCCTCACAGTCTGGGGATTGATCAGATCCAGCAGGGTCTCCATATCAGCCAGACCAGACAGAGCGCACACACACACACACACACACACACACACACACAGCATCTCTGGGCATATCGCTGCTGAGAGGTAGATACTGGAAAGCATGATGCCCTTTTCCGATGTAGTCCTGCTGTGACCGAAGCCTGTTTTCTTGGAGACCGAGCAAGACATGCTTAATAGCCACTATTTTTACGGACTCTTGGGAGATGTGACATCTGTAGCAACCTATTATAAAAGATCCATTAATGCGCCAGCTTTGAAAGTTATCGATTAATGCAAAACGTTGCGATTAGTACGCCTACATATACAACAAAAGAAATTCTTCACAGAAACAAAGACAGGAAGCAGCAAAAAGACAGCCAGTCAAGGAATGAGAGAGAATGCAAAAAGCACCAGGGAACTGATAGAATGAAAGAAATATCTGATTTTGCATACGAGCGGTGTTGATCTGGTTGATATTCGTAGAATGCTGCCTTGCCATTTCTTTCCTCTCTGCTTTGTAAGACAATCTAATAATAATAATAATAATAATCTAATCAATACTTAATTTGCTATTGATTTTAATAATGTTGTGAGGGATAAATAAAACCTCTATATCCAAATGCAGTGTGCATCTGAACACACAAAGATCGGTGTAGTTTTTCAGTGTGACTGCACATTTTCAAACCGTGTATGGCAACCACAACACTGGAATTTTTTTAATTAAGAGTTCAAAATGTTTTGGGGAAACAAATAATTAGCAAACATTATCAAACAGGTTCACGACCTTAAGTGACAAGGGCTTGCATCTCATTCCTCTGAAAATCCCTTGCGTTCTAAAGAAAAATTCTAAATTCTAATTCAAAATCTAAATAAATAGTGTCGATTTAAAAACCGTATTGTTAGATACTGATAGGGTACTACTACTCATTTAACCCTTTTTAGTAATTGGAAAAATAAAAAAAACCTTGCTAAGTCAGTTAATTCTTTTTTTAGACTTCATGACCTACCTTGTAGAAACAGTAGGGTAACACAGGGGAGAACAGACGTGCTTCAAGCTGGGAGGTGTTTCCAGGTGCTGACGAAGGCAGTGGGGATTAAGGAATATGGTACGGTAGTGATGCTGTTCCAGGCATCCAGCGTGGGGTCGTAACAGTCCAGGGTTTTGCAGCGCTGTGTACCAAAGTAGCCACCCACCACATAAAGTTTGTTTCCAGAGGCCACTGCTTGGCAGCTCATTCGTTTTGCCGTTACATCTCCAACTTTAGTCCACTGATAAGTCTCACTGCTGAATTTGTAGGCAGAGCAAGCGGAGAATTCTGTGTCGCCTCCCATTACAAAGATCTGGTTGCCGAGAACAGCAGCTGCTGTGTAGCGCCACGGCTGTGGGCAGGATGCCGGGACCGTCCAGCGATTTTCTGAGGGATCGTAGCACTGAACTTTAGGCAGCTTGTCATGGGCCACACTTGTCCCACCGAAGGCGAATAACTTCAGCTTTACGCTGACGACAGCGGCATTGCTAACTCCCTCTCGAAGCGGAGCCACCATGCTCCACTTGTTAGCAACTGGGTCAAACTGCTCTACCTGCTTCAAGGAGACAGACGGTGATGCAGGCAGACAGCCAGTAGCAGCTGTGTGACCTCCAACGACGTACAGGCAGTGGCGTAACTCAGCGGAACCGTGACCGAAACGTGCTATCAGCATTGGAGCCGCTTTAGACCATTCTTCATGTAATGTGTCATACACCCAAACGTCCTTAGACACACCGTTCTCTGAGCCCCGGCCCCCAGTCACATACACTTTACAGCCAATGGCACAGGCGCTGAACTCCTTGCGTGGACTGGGGATGTCTGCCTTTGGAATGATCTCTTTGGCCTTCTGGTCCACCAGGTAGAGCTTGTCGCACATAAACGTGGGGCCACCCAACAGGAAAAGTGCATGGCTGGTCTTGCGGGGCCGGGCGCAAGGACTATTGACGACACCGTCGTTTTGCAAGATGCGCAGTTTGCAGCGGATGGCCTCGTCTACAAGCTCTTTGCTTTTAGCTTGTGCGATGATAAGCTCCTCCGTAGAGACGTTCTCCATGAGGAAGATGGCAGGCAGGAGAGCCAGACGCACTGTACGGAGCAGCTCCGGAAGGTGACAGTGCCTCCTCTCAAGGTCGTAGTTCACCCAGTTAAGCGCAGACTCGTAGACCAGACGCTCATCCTCGGTTTCAAGCTCTTCGTGTGCCAGCAGTTGGACCAGCATGTCCTTAGGCAGCTGGAGAAACTCTTCAGTCTTGCAGATAGCAGGGAAGTTACTGAGGCACATGCTCCAGGACAGCTGGAACAGCTGGGTGCACTGGTGAGCATCTGAGAGCAGCAGCATGCCCAGGCAGTTGGACGGGTGGAGGTTCTTCTCCAGGAACTCAGCACAGGCATCGCGGATGTCCTGAAACTCCAGCATGTCACCGGCCTCAAGGAGAGACTCCGCATTCTCCTCATTTATTATCACTCTTGATGAATAGGCATAGTCCAGAAGGAGCTCCAATACCTAAACAAAGCAGAGCAAATGCAAAAGTTAAACTAAATAAGCGACAAACTCTAATTTTTGCAGTCAAACTGTAATACGAGTTACTTCAAAAGCCATTGAACTATTGATTAGCAAAAGCCTGATGTTCAACACCAGAGCTACTCCAAGGTTTCAGTATTCTTCTTAATAATGTGTTGTACATTAAATGAACGTAGCTTACAAAAACAAAAAATAACTCAACCATGTCAATTCAAAGTATCGTTTAACACAAAAGATGCTATTTCTTAGTTTTTGTTTTGTCCTACAGTGGGGGGATTTTACAAAACATCTTTTTTTACTCCACTGAAGAAATCACACAGTTTTGGAACCATATGGGGTGGGTAAATAAAAGTATTTAATTTTTTGGCTGAGCTATCCTGACCCTTTCAAACTCTTTTTGACTACTCCATAAATTCAAGCACTAGCACGGTACCTCTGGATGAATGGAGTCTCTGAAGTCCACTTCACTGTCCTGACTCTCTCTCAGCCCTCCGCTGAACATTGCTTCAAAGTAGCGGCTGCAGGCGGCCAGCACAGCCCTGTGACACGGAAAAGAGCGGTTTCCCGCATGGAGCAGAACATCGGTGAAGAGCCTCTGCTGCCGAAGAGCATTCAGGTGCATTAGCACACTGTCCGCATACGAGGACTTGTGGAACAGGAAGATGTTCATAGAGCCCGTGCTGGCACGAGACTTGCGGTTCTCGTGGACGCAGACCGACATTTTCATTGAATCCTGAAAAAAAAAAAAAGAGAAACCAATTGTGTTCATAAACGATACAAGAATAAAAATTACAAAATCACAAATGATTTTAACTCCAGGGAATGTGTGCTGCTAACCTTTTTAGATTATTAAAATTCCCACTCAGGATGAAAGGCAAAATATTTAATTAGCACCTGTGTACCCTAGTAACAACTGGCATGTTGCTGTGGCTTGAATAGCCTCTGTTGTCCGTTCTAGGAGTTGACAGACATTGTTTTGAACAGTGATATGATCAGTATCAGCAAAATACACAAAGAGCATGCCAAACCTCAACATGAAGGCAGAGAAGATGATGTAATTCTGCAAACACAACATAAAAACCCACTGGAAGCCTCTCTGATGTCTAGCCGACTGGAATGCGAACAAATGCAAGGGAGTCTAATCATTACCAGGTGTTCAAAGGCAGACGGATAAGGAGGGGGAAACTGAAGAGGAAAAAAAAAAAAACTTTCAGAAGTAAACACCCTTGCCTGAAAATTCACTGTGGAAAAACGAACAAAGAGTGGAGAACCAGGCACAGAGTCAACACTAAGTGTGTCAATGTCACCGGCTGCCATCTGGTTGCCTATATGGTGCACATTCAAATCCAATCAGTCTGAATTTCCATGTAACCGATACACGCCCCCTGGTCCCTGCCGGCTGTCAACATCCCTCCTGGGAGAATTTAATTGTGTTTCCGCTAATGTTGTGCAGGGGCAAAACGTAGTTCCGAACTTGGCTAAATACATTAAGGACACACAAGCAACATTGATGTATCACACCTGATACAGCCTAATAATCCATTTATATTGGCCACAGCCGTGAAGTACAAGAGCCAGAAACCCTGTGCTGACATTGGCTATTAATTATCTTGCAACACAGCACTGAACAATAGCAATGTTTATGAATTAAATGGTTTATAATAACTCACAAACAATCAGTTATACAAAATAAAGAGTGTAATGACAATTCATATCTTATAACAAGTAGGGTCTATCATAAAAAGAGCTTTTTAAGCACCACACTTATTTTTAAACTAGAACAAATGACAGATCTTTCTCATGACATAATGCAATAGGTGCAATGACATCACTTGCATACATCACTATTTATATACATTTACATTTCTATAAATACTTGCATCATTGTAATTTTATTTTAAAATGAGTGACAGCTAGAATAATTATTGAATTCTTTAAATTTGTATTTTCACATGTTTTAATGGAGAAACGTCCTGTGAAATATGTCCTAGAAACAACCTAGGGTCACTAAAGATTGTATTTACATGTATGAAAATGCAGAGCGTTTATATTACCTGTTCAGGAGCAATGAGGAATTTAGTTTCGTCTGCTTTGGCCCGGAAACATGCCACAACGAGACGCGTGCAGAGTCACAACACTGGCGGCGCTTAACGCTCTGGCAACAGTGTCCGATGTCGCGTGGATCAACCACAAAATGCACAAATGAAGAGTAATTTAATCCACTTGCTTTTAACGTAAGCAAACAGCCTAGCAATACAGTTTGGTCCACTATTGTTGAGTTACACCGAGAGTTCCGCTATTTCTGTGACTACGGTGCACAACTACACTCTTTCGCGCTGTCTGGCAGCAGCTCCGCCGCGCGCGTGCAGATCTCAATAGTGAACAGCTGACGGGTGTGAACAGCTTTTAGAGGAAGAGAGAGAGAGGCGGAGCGCTGCTGCTCTTCAGGAGAGTGTGGGAGGAGATAGACCGATGAACTGGCGTGAAAAGAGGGTGGTGGGGCTCATTAATAGAATGATAAAGGACTTTTACTAGGCTGCATATCACCGAGGGGTTTGTGTTTATTCAGAGTCTTTGTATAAATTACGGTTTACTTTGCTTATGATTGATCTGTTAGGAAGCGCCGCTTAAGAGTCATCCTATACAGCAGCTCCAGGTGCAATGCTGTCTTTTCAAGTTGAAGTAATCTCAATCATTTAACTTAGTCTACAAATTGCGCATCCAGCCTAAACTTGGTTGCTCATTAGTCTGAGGTGCAGTAGCATGCACACACTAGGTTCAGTGCGAGTATTGAACTTAAATTCACGGGACAATGGCGCCCCCTGCTGAGCAAAAGGCACATATGCGTTATCTTCATTACACATGTAAGCGCCCTTGACTTATAATGCAAGTGATTTTATGTTTCGATTGAAAATTGTGACGATTGGTGTTGAGACGTCTTCTTGGGCAGTAATGTGGTACACAGTGGTCAACTTAAGTGGTTCCCGTGGCTTATAATTATTTTTTTTCAAATCTGGGGAGCTACAAAATGTTTGTGTCCCATTCCGTCTGTTGTCTACATCGATTATTTTAATTAATGGCTAAATGAATATCTGAAAACGTAAAATGATTTGTTACTGTACGGGATATATATATAATAATGATTATTTTTATTATTAAAAGAACATTAATATACAATATAATTAAAGAATAAAAAGGGAAAAGAAAAATATATGCCTTTAAATAAGAAAACTAGACTGGGTAAAAAAACTAGTTAATTATTTATAATTTTTTTTATAATCTTTACATTTGTTTTTTTCTTTCTCAATCATAGTCAGTGGGGTAAAACGCCCCCCAGTGGGCAATGGGCAACTACTGTAGTTATTCTGTTCTGAACATCAAATCCTTTTTTCAGAAGTGTTTTCATCAAATGTATTCTACCTAGTTGGTTGAATCAAAATATTTGAGCTTTATATTAAAAAATGAACTCAAGTAGCATCAGGTAGCTAGTTTTGTTAGCCAGTTAGCATTAACAAAATAGCTATAATTAGCCTATAATATAATATAATTAGCATATAATTTTGTAATGCATAATTAATTATTGATTATTTTCTTTTGTAATTTTAAGCTAAAAACACTTTTGCACTTTTGATGTTTAAAGCAAATTGCTTTGTTTGACTGTGGGCATTTTACAACACACATGGGGTATTATGGTGGGGCGTTGCTAGGGTCAGAAGAGATAAGGGGCTTAGCCCCTAACAAGTACCCCACCCCACCACATATTAAGTGCTTTTGACAATACATCAGGGGCTTAAGCCCCCAAAGTTTTGCTTTTTTTTTACATTTTGCATACTTGGTTTTTAATCTAAACACATTTAACCTTTGTTGTACAGTAAAATTACACAGTCCTTGAGGGGGTAAGGGGTTAGGTTGTGCGTTTGATCGTTTTTCTCCTGTACCAACCACTATATTCTATCGCCTACATCTAAACCAAGCCCTTACAGAGAACTTTCTGCATTTTTAGTTTAAAAACAACAACAAAAACGCATTCTTAATGGTAACCTGTTTACCCATGGTGACCTCAATTTTGGTCACTAAAGTGACATGAGTCCCCATCACTTAATTTGTGTTCAGGTTTAAGTTCCTACTGGGATAGAAAAACAAGTAGCCTACAGACACACACACACACACACA
>JAUMHI010000040.1:7978399-7989979 GCA_032359435.1 Enteromius unitaeniatus | reverse complement strand
CCGGCTGCCTCTGCATTATCCCGCTTATTACACGGCTACTTGCCACATAAGGAAAAAAACTGGACATGAATTTGAAACATTGGCATATTTGTTTTAAATTAACATTTTCATCCTTCCGCTAAACGATATAGTACCACGTGACTAACATTTAAACGTTAGTAAGATAGTTTATAACATCTACATATGAATATATAACAACGGATGTATTTTAATATTTCCATTGTTAATTGTGGTTTAAGTGTTTGTCACAAGATGGCGCCAAACGGTAATCTTTGTTGGCGCGGAGGGATTTTTAAACAAACAAGTAGTACCGGCTATGCGTTATTACTTTGGAGCGGTTTTTATTTGAAAAGAATGAACCTGCAAATGTCTCAACTGACCAATCAGAACCAAGCATTCCAGAGAGCCGGGTAAAATCATGATAAATTCCATCAATTTTTTTGGTCTTCTCAATAGAACAACATCAATAAGACAGACATCTCAGATTTCCCACGGTTTGCACATCGAGGGATCCTCCTGGACTCGTCTCGACACTTCCTGCCGCTCAAAGTCATTTTGGCCAGTTTGGTGAGCTGAAATAATTTGCTTTACAATAGCCAAGTTTCCATCCAAGGTGTTTTTACGTTTTTGTTTTGTTTTTTCCCCCAAATGGATTAAGAACAGACTATTTGCATATGATTTGCACAATAAGTGAAATCATGTATGGAAACCGCTTAAGTGCATTTTTGCAATACACTAAAACGTAGGCGACGATTTAGTTTTTTTTTAAAGGATGATGTCATCACGCACACCATTTTATCGGTAAAAGGCCAGTTTGATGGAAAAAAGAAATTCCACAAATCCTCTTTGCCGATAACAAAACCGCGTAAAAACTGGATGGAAACTGGGCTAATGACAGGCTTTACTTAAACGCATGCATCTAGAGTGCAGTTTTTTAAAATTAGAATAATAGGACAGGATAAATCTATGACTTTTTTCATTAATCCTTAATTTCCTCAAAAAAAGAGATTTAAATCAGTTAAAGGAAGTTATTTTACTTATGAGACTGGAAAGTCAGGTTTTTGCACATGACAGTAATCACAAGACAAGGTGACGTTCATCACAAGGTTTGTCAGAAAACTGTGGTTTTGACCTATAATCACATGTTCAAATTAGTGTACAAATGTGCAGTTTTGTTTGTTTTTAAATGCTTCTCATCCCACAGTGTAAAACAATAAAATGTCTCATTTTCACAGGAAGCAATGGCGATGAACAAATTTAATGTATTCCACTGGCACATTGTGGATGATCAGTCATTTCCTTACATGAGCCGTACCTTCCCTGACTTAAGTCAGAAGGTGAGTATATGATGTACTTGACTTGGTTTTAGATTCAAGCCTCACATGATTAAATGCATCTCTATTCAAAACAGAAAATGAATTTTAGATTTGTTAGTGGATTACCATGCTGGAATTCTATTATCAGTAGAGGGTGATGACCAACATCATGGAAATAGGAGACGTATATTGCAGGCATATCAACCTATTCCAACTAATTTTGAATGCCATGCTTTTAAAAATAGTTCCGTTCTCATATATATTTTTTTGCATATGCTGCATTGGAAGCAAAAGGTAAGGGGATAAAGGTTTACTACAAGGATAGTGCCGTAGAACACGTCGGTTCCAGTGTCATTTCGTTTAGTGTAAAAGTTGTAGAACTCAACTGCCACTGCTGAAATTTAACTTCAAAAGTGTTTATCTATTTTTTTTGTGATTGACAGGGAGCCTATCACCCATTCACACATGTCTACACTCCATCTGATGTGAAGATGGTCATTGAGTTTGCCCGCATGAGGGGGATCCGAGTCATCCCTGAGTTTGACACCCCAGGACACACACAGTCATGGGGAAATGGTCAGTTGGGAGACTTGATACAGTGTTACACAGATTGTTTTGTTTAGGGCTGCAATAACACAGCACAAACCTAAAATCTAAACAAAAAAGTCGAAACACATGCAGAGCAAACTTACAAATATATGACGGATGTAAAGTTGTGTAATGTATTCCAGCCATAAGTCATATTTTATTGGTTTCAACATTTGATGCTTAAATTGTTGTAACTGATTAATGTGACACCACTTTTTTTTTTTTTCTTTTTATCTCCGTGGCTCTTTCCCCTAGGCATAAAGGATCTGCTAACACCTTGTTATAGTGGTTCTAGTCCTTCAGGATCCTTTGGGCCGGTGAACCCCATCTTAAACTCCTCTTATGACTTCATGACACAGTTTTTTAAAGAGATCAGCACTGTCTTCCCTGATGCCTACATACACCTTGGGGGAGACGAGGTTGACTTCAGTTGCTGGTTAGAAAAATCAAGCTTCTTACTCAGTCATCAGTTATTAAACTACATTGTTTTCTTTGAGCTGAGAGCTGTTACTGCTAAAGGTCATGCTTACATTCTACTTATTGTTCCTGTAGGAAGTCCAATCCTGATATTCAGAAGTTTATGGTGGAGCAGGGCTTTGGCACAGACTACAGCAAACTGGAGTCTTTCTACATCCAAAGGTAAGAGCTCAGGAAAGACTTGCACTGTGTATTAAAGATAAACACAATCTTATATTATTTGTCTTTGGAAAACAGATTACTTGATATTGTGACTGCTACCAAGAAAGGATACATGGTATGGCAGGAAGTGTTTGATAATGGGGTGAAGGTAAGGCTCAACTCTTCTTATAAGCTGACCTTTTTGGTGCCGTTGTGAAGTAATGTAAATCTAGAAATGTTGTATTACAAGTCTTCAAATTAATTTCTTAGTATAACCACTTTTTACACAAATTAAGACATTTTGCAGATCCAAAATGTTTTGTGTCTTCAAATCAAAGCCTAATCTACTTTTCCTTAACCTCCTTAATCAGAAATAGCTTGACTTCCATGCTGTCCTTTTCACAAACTATTGCTAGCCTAGTTCTGACATACCACTAAGTGGCTGTTTTAAACTGTGCTTACATGTAGATGCATGTTACCTATAACAATATAACAGCCCACCAGAAAATTGATTAGGGCACATAATGCGCTTTATGCATGTTCCAGCTGAAGGCTGACACTGTGGTGGAGGTGTGGATGGGGAACAAGATGGAGGAGGAACTACAGAAAGTAACTGGGGCAGGATTTACAACCATTCTTTCTGCCCCTTGGTACCTGGACTACATTAGCTATGGACAGGACTGGAAACACTACTACACAGTTGAGCCACTCAATTTCCCCGGTCAGTTTCTCTAGTTAAACTCTTAGTTTTGTTTAGTAAACTAGTAGTGCCAAAATAAAGTAGTGGTTTCAAATGTAGGAGCTCTAGTTATTCTGTATTTACGCACATATTGACCATAACCAATCACTATACCTTTTATTACATTTTAACCTATATTTTTGCCCTGAAAATAGCCATGGATGAGTTGACATGGTGTTGAATCGCACACTAGCTTGGGGGTTAAGGCTTTGGGTAGAGATGGTTTGTTGAGAGACACATATGTGCTTGTCATCAACCATATATCAATTATATGGAATTTCCTTTCATTTCTACATTATTGTAGTGTTCAGATGTGATTCTGTCAGTCTGGCTCTTGGTTTGCTTATCACTAGTAGGTTGTCACGAGTAGTGTGTTTGACCACTCCTGATCAACTCTGAACTCCTGCCACATTTCAAGGTCAGGACACTGAAACCACATATTCCTGAATGCTTCAGAAAGTACGCATTCCAGCATTTGTCACTCTAAACACACTAACCTTTCAAATTAAATAAAATTTCAACAGAGCATAAATAACTTAACTGTCACTTTAGATTATAAAAAAGTGACCAAGCTTTTGAATGGTGGTGTATGCTTTGTCATAAATCCTCCTCCATCTTTGCTTCAGTCTTGTTAAATTAATATATCACTACTAAAAATGATTAATTCTTTGTAGATGTCACAGAATACAACTATGATTAACTGTTGTCAGGTTTACAGGCCATTAACTAATGATCTTATGAGAAAGCAGATATTTTGAGTCTGTACAAAGCACCTGACCTTCCAGGAAAGTGACTACTAGATGGATACATTTCTTTGGACTATATTCAAGATATAATGTATTACAATTTTTGATAAAGTGTTCACATTAACTCATAAGATTGAATACTGATTTTATTGTATTGGGATGTGCCTATATTGATAGCCAGTAATTATTTGTTACCGCTGATGTTATACCTAATATTTTTTGTCACTTTAAAACTAACCATGTTCAGTTCTTTCGCGACGGCTATTAGCTGCTAAATCCGTCTAAATGTGCAATCTTGGGATCTTTGATATTAAATGTGAAAGAAGCATGAAAAGCTCCACAAAGACGTAAATGCAGTCCAGAGGAATTTTTCCACGGTGATGTATGTTCGTTTGTGTGTCATGCATGCATCTGTATGTGTACACATGTAGCTGAAAGCTGACACACACATCCATGTGTGGAAAGAAAGGCCGAAGTACCAGGATGAGATGGCGGCGGTAACAGCGGCTGGTTTCAATGCACTGCTCTCCACACCCTGGTACCTCAATCGCATCAGCTACGGCCAAGACTGGGTGAACATTTACAAAGCCGACCCCCAAAATTTCACTGGTGTGTGTCATGTGCAGATAAAGTCTATGTGGATTGAGCCTCTGTTTCTGTTCTCCTAAATTTGTGCAAAAAATGAATAAGCAGGACTGATTTTACAAAACGATTTTGTGATCTACGTGGGAGTTAAAATTTCCTTAACAAAAGAGTTCTAAAGTCTGGTGAATTTTCTTGTTTATTCATTATAACCAAGGTCTTATGTTTAAATGGCGAAGGTTGCGTGTGATGGTTTTTTTTTTGGGTATGCAAACAAATACTTGTCATGTGACTATGGCACTTTATACCAACTGACAGTTACGAGTCTATTCAGTTATGACCCAGTTTAAATTGGTTGCTTTGTCTGCAGGTATTCAGATGTTTGATATGGGAATGTTTGATTCAAACAGGATCAACTGTTTGCTTTGAGGAACAGGTTTTTGTACAGCGGTTTCTTTGTTTTTCTATTGATAACTTGTGATCGATATTATATCACAGGCACAGATGCACAGAAAAAGCTGGTGATTGGTGGAGAGGCCTGTCTTTGGGGAGAGTATGTGGATGCGACCAACCTTAGTCCTCGACTTTGGTACAATATATTATTCAACTATACCATCTCCTGTCTTGTAATTAGTAAAATATGAAAGCTAATGTCAGGATTTAATTGCCCAACTGAACCCAAACCTATTATTTATTTAAAATTAAGTATATTACTTTTTTGGTTTGCCTTTGCCATTGCAGGCCAAGAGCCAGTGCTGTTGCTGAGAGGTTATGGAGTGATAAAAGCGTGACGGATGTGGGTGATGCCTACACTCGTCTGACCCAGCATCGCTGCCGGATGGTCAAGTGAGTTCAAATATGATGCAAACTAATTAATGCAGTCTCACCTTAATATTGAATTATTCAATGATATAACATATTTCCATTTATCTATTTTTGAATTTATCAATTATGTGTAAAATCAAAATACTTAGCATTGGAGTTACCTCACTAATCTCTGATTTTCTCTTTTTTTAGTTCTAGTTTAATTTAATTTTAATTTAATTTATAACTATTTCTAATTATATTTTTAAGACTGTCTGTTCTGGGTCAATTGGGAAAATGTACAATTCAGTACAGTCTTTGTACAAATAACTGAATTTGCACAGGCATATTTTTGTATGTTTCATTGGTCTCTTTCCCATCAGGAGAGGCATACCTGCAGAACCTCTATTTGTTGGCCACTGCCGTCAGGAGTACATGGGCCTATGAGCTTCAACATTTAGTTCACAGTAAACAGTTAAAGGAATAAAAGGACAACACTTTTTAAATCATGATTCACTGTTCCATGCACTGAGCCAGTTATTACCAGAACTTTGTTTGTAATTGCTGTTTTTTTATTATTAAATGGACAGGTCTGTAAATCTGGATTTGTAGGCTTAAATGTTATTAAAATACATATTCTTGTGAATAAATTTTATTGAACTTAAAATGAGGTTTGCTTTTTAATTGTTTCCCAAGGCTAGGTATGTCTTAAGGTGTTTATGAACTAAATAAATTCATGAAAGCACTGCTCTTGTGCTATTGGTAATTTAATATCAGTTTATTTTATATACATGTACACCCAAGCACCAGTAAGCATTTTTTTTACCGCCTCTCCATCAGAGGGGAAAAAAATCTTTCTGGATATGGGCTGAGAAGTGTATGTCCATACATTGGCTAGTCTTCAAGATTATCTTCTGGACCATATGTGAACAGCCAATCAGAGACCAGTTAATGTTCAGTTCAGTTGAAGGATACTGTTTTAAGCCAGTCCAGCCATCTTGTTAAGCAGTGTATTCTGGTTCTGAGTGTTCATGGGCTCATAGCTGGAAAACTCCAGGGAAAAAGTAGCATTCCCAGAAGTTAAAGTGCGCAGAACAGTTGAGTAGCCCTTAAATCAAAATAAAGAGTTTCTGCATAAGTAATTTGTTATGGTGTATAGTAATCACATTGTAACATTTTATTGGCCTTATTATATATAGAGATTAACTGACACATGCCATTGTAATATGTTTACTGAAACACTGACCATCATCTCAGCCAAAGGTACTGTAGCCAGCAAAACCTTGTTTTCCTGCCGACTTTGGATGTCACATACAGTACCGCGTCGCTGGGCGAGATCTCCAAGAACAGGACTCAGATACTCTTCACCTACAGTCACTTCCAGAGCCATTACCGGCTCCAAAACCTGCCCCACAGCCAGCTTCAGAGCCTGTACCAGAAAGCCAATCTCAGATGTGGTGTTGTTTGAAAGCGATTGTGGGAAAAGTCACAGGACAGCGTTTGAGTACCTTGAGCATGCAGTGGGACACACAGGCTGACACCATGGCTGCAGAAGTGCCTGGCTCCAAACTTACACGCTGGATAACAGTCTTTACACCATCCATAGGAAAACCCAGCACAGGACCTGGAAAGGGAGTTGGGTTACCAACAGCATATGACTGAGAAAAACATCAGATTTATAGACCGCAGTATTGTACCATGAAGATATAGATGTCATGAATGCCATAAAAGCTTTAACGCTTCCATTTCGGTTACCTTGGAGGTAGGCGCTCTGAACTCCATTTTCCACAGCTTCTCTGACATCAGCAGGAAGCTGAGTTTTTACTTCCTCCTCGAAAGTCACATCACAGGAAGTGCTAGACTCATTCATCAGAGCATGGACGGCAAGCTCCACTGTAACAACATGCCTCTTGTCTCCAAGAGTACGATCTAATGTGTCTAAAATAATCACATAAATCACACTGGAATTTATTTAACTAATCAGAATAAACATGGTATTATTTGATATTATAATCCATTTTGCCACTACAATTTGTTCTGTGCAGAGCAAAAAGAATTTGGGCTGTCAAATGATTCATCAAATCCAAAATAAAAGTTTTGGTTCACTTAATATGTACTGTGTATATGTATTGTGCATATATAAATACACACGTTAACATTTCAGAAAAATATTATGTTTACATATTAAATACATTTATCTGTAATTTAAATATATACATGCATATATATTCATAATAATCAAAATAAATTTATTGTATGTATTTCTTTATATACACATAATAAATACATGTATACGCAAGCATTTTTTTTTTACCTAATGTCAGCACTAATAGGAATCTTGTTGTTTTCTTACTATTTCTTAATCACTTAATTCCAAAACAACAATACAAACGTTCTTCACTCTTAAACCTACACTAAAACAGGCCATGTGACTAGTCATATATGTTGTTTTCTTTTTCATTTTATTGTTTTATGCTTATTCTTTTCCATGGACAAAGTCTATTGTAACCATAAGTCATACTGGACCATAAAACAGTACAGCAGACAAACAAAACAAATGACCTGTCATTGGGAAATAGTTCTGATATTTCATCACAAACAAAGTAACGCAATTTCAACAGTGATAGACTATATTATAAAACATGATGGGAGAGTTAGCAGAAGCCTCACCTGTGGCAGTTGCTGATTGGAGGATGGTCTCTCTGTAGGCCACCTGCAAGGGTCCTAGATAAGTCTCGATGTTGTACTCTCTCTTAATACGGTCATGGATGATCTCAATGTGCAGCTCTCCCATGCCACACAGTATCGTCTGTGCATGAATAAGTGAAAAGTACATTGTAGAACACAAGCGCTCCTCTCCTTAACACAAGATTCAAGAGTATATGATGTTGACGGCACAAATGGTGCAGGATCTGTTGTGTGTCACAATGTAATATATGTCTAAGACATTTTTTTTAAGCACTAAGCTTGTTTGAACAAGTAAATAAGTAAACATGTACATGCACTAATAAACAGAATGCCACATCTAATAGACAAAACACTCATTTACCTGTCCAGAATCAGGGTCTATTCTGACTTTTAGACTGGGGTCTTCTCTCTGCATACAGTTGAGCGCATGCTCCAGATCTGTTTGACAAAACCCACTGAGATATCAATCCTTCCACCTGCTGCAGCCTATTTGGAAAGTAACCTGCTGAGGATCTGTTCACAATGTTCTTACCTGCTTGTTTGGCCATAGTAGGAGGTTCAATGGAGCAGAAGAACACAGGCTCAGGGACCTCCACCCCTGCAAGAGCCAGACTGCTGCTCTCCCTTTGCGAGCTACTCTTGTTCTCTGCTTCGTTCTGAGCACGCCGCAACGCAGCTGCAGCAGAGGCTTTGGAGGAGACGATGGTGTCGCCTGTCACCGTCTGATTTGAAACAAACAAAATGATAGAACATAATATTTTTTTAAATGTGTAATGCACCAAAGAGAGAGACCCCGACCCATAAGATGGCAAGAAAGGCATCTTTATTACAACCTTTCTCTATTTCGCTCCCCCCTTTCTCTCTCCCAATTTGCTTCCTCAGATCTAAACTGTATAATAAAATCTAAAATGCCAAAAATATATCTTGCACAAGGTGGTAGCACAAATGGTAGTTCTTTTTTAAGTCACAAGACCACTCCAGTGTTCGAAAAGAGTGTTAAAAGAAGTCACTTTTAAGGATAATATAAGAATATTTTTCTCTCAAAGCAGTTTAAACAATCATGTAAGCAACACATATTTTTTCTTTTTCCCATGAAAGTTGTTTACCTGTTTGAGTCCAACCGTGAGTGCAATGTTTCCTGCAGATAAAGAAGGGATTTCTATGTGCTGATCGGCAAAAGGCAAGAGAAGTCGGCTCATTCTTTCCCTGGAACAACAAAAACACAAATTGTACTTCATTCTAGAACTGAAAAAAAAAAAAAAAAAACTTGGGTCATAATTTTTCATTATTACCATACTTCCTTAATGTAACACTAAAGCGTTCAGATATATCAGATTTTTCAAGGTTATTGTGGTATTAAAAATTCAAGATAATGATATATTAAGAAATCTTGAATAATAATAATAAAATAAACTATACTATCAGTTAAATACATCCTTATTTGAAAAAGAATAACTACACTAAACAGACTGAAATGCCAACTGTCTATAATTTACTACAGCATCAAATGTTTACTCCAAACAAGTGTTTTAAATAATTGATTCTAATCACAGAATGTGGTATAAATTATTTTAGTATTTTATTGTATTCTACACAATGATAAAGGCTATGTTGATTAGCATTACCTTATAAACACATATCCTTATTAAAATACCTGATATATCCTGATAGGTCATTATTTAAATATCACAATTATCGTTAATACTGGTATATCATGACACCCCTAGTTAGCACCAAAGTCTTTCTTTTTGAGTGTGTGTGCGTTGTGTGATTGTTCCACAACAAATCAGAAGAGTAAAAAGCTGCAGAAGTAAATAAAAAAAAAAAATCAAAAGTCTTCTTTTTTCTTTTAAGAGAACTATAAAAGTCAGGCGTTGGACTCATTGAGTCTCATTATTATAACAGCATACAGGTCTGAAATCAAATAGAATAAACCTACGCTCCATTCCTGCTGATGTTGTACACTGCCGACTGAGCCGTCATGCTTCCTGAATAGATCCTAACAAACACGAGTGAACCCCTCTGTTTGTCATGGACCACTTTGAATGCCAACGCACACAGATCATCCTTATACCAGCGTCTGGATAAAGAGGAACATATACATTTAATCATGACATGATTTTTTTCTCCTTTAAGCATAATGAGTTGAGGGGCTGAAGGATGCTGCACTCACACCAGGTCATGGTTCCTCTCATTGGGGGCAGGAAGGTAAGCAGTAATGGCATCCAGCAGAGGCTCAACCCCTTTGTTTTTCAGAGAGCTTCCACACAACACAGGCACCCCCTTACGAGCTAATGTTACTTTTCTCAGAGCCTCCTGCAACTGGATATTCAATTTTTCTTATTTAATAGGCAAATATATCTGAACCAATGAAGAAAGAACACAAAGCACCTGTATAGAGAAACTGTATATTCTATCTATACCTTCCCAGCAGGCACAGCATCAAAGTTCTCACTGTACTTTTCCAGCAGCAGCTCCGCAAAATCATCATCTAGATCTGCTACCTTTCCAGTTCACACACACACAAAAAAGGCAAATTTTTAAATTGTCATTATGAGCCGTATCATTCCAAACCTTTGACTTTCTTTCTTCTATAAAACATAAAAGAAAATATTTGGAAAATGTTTTTTTCTCCATACAATTAAAGTCATTGGGACACTGGGATTTTTCAGTTTCTATGGACAAATAAAGTCATTCATTAAAAAGAGTTAATGATAACAGAACTGTCCCTGTAAGAACCTTCTGTACTCAAGATGTGGTAAACAACCATAAACATATCAGTATTTATTTTTTTGTTTTCAGATCCATTTTTTTGTTTTGTTTCACCTGTTCTATCAAAGTAGCCCTGGCCTCAACGACAGCCTGGAGCATATCTGGGTCATCTGAGGGCTGAAGGGCGCTGGATTCAAATACTCGACCATCATATGTCAGTGAGGTCCCCTGCCATGTCATTTTTTGCCTAGTGATCAAGTCCACCACTCCGGTAAAACTCTTCCCTGAGCCAATGGGGATCTGGAAATAATAGCAAATATCCAGAACAAATCTCTTCATTGATAACAATAGTTGGTTACTATGTTTAAAGAGGTTACCTGAAGGAGAATAGGGTTGGCCTTTAGTTTAGTCTTTATGCTGTCTAAAGAGTACCTCAGGCTAGAAGAAATGAGAGCACACTGCAGTCATTCATTTTAGGTAAAAAAAACATGCAACGTTTTAGACATTAATTCTCTGAATTTAAAGGTACTGTATGTAGGATTGACACTGAGTGGTTGAACTAGCTATTGCAGTCCAAATTCAAAATACTGGAGAGGGGTTTTTCACCCGGCCCCTCCTACTCAGACTTGATGCACACTCAGGTTGATTGATTGACCACACCAACAGGAAAGAACGCACATGACAATGAATTAAATGAAATGCACTGTATATTCTGCCAAGCAGGCAACCTGGATGCCGAAACACTACTGACTTTGTGATTGGGAGATAGATGGAGGGTGGTGCTTCA
>JAUMHI010000040.1:7967574-7978299 GCA_032359435.1 Enteromius unitaeniatus | reverse complement strand
AAATGAAATGCACTGTATATTCTGCCAAGCAGGCAACCTGGATGCCGAAACACTACTGACTTTGTGATTGGGAGATATATGGAGGGTGGAGCTTCAGACCAAAACAAAACATGACAACATAAACATCAGTTGAGGCCTGCAACTGCGCTTTTTAAACGAGAATATCCAGGGTGTATTACTACTGTCAGCGATATAAGTACTTGAAATTAACATGATTTCTTAATCCCTGTTGAACATAACAGACATTTTATGATTATTACAACACATTTCTTACATACGGTACCTTTAAGTGTGAGATTCTAAGAATTGACCAAAAGTGTAAAACCTAGCTGCAGGCTTGTCCATCTTGTTTAGGAAACACACACATGGGATGTTGTGTTTTTCTGCCTGCCGCCACACAGTCATGGTTTGAGCCTGAAATTTATTCATTCATTCATTAAAAAAAAAAAAAAAAAATATATATATATATATATATAAAAACAATGAAATGATGTAATATATAGAAATATACAAATTTACAAAAATATTTTGCCTTTACTATTAACTGTGTTATTAAAAAGCATTAATAATTAATACACATAAATTCATCATTTATTTATATTATTTTTACTAATAAGAATTTCTGCCAAACCTCTACTCCAGCAGAAGCATCAAACACAGCAACCGCTCCATCCAACACTCGTAAAGCTCTCTCAACCTCCAGAGTAAAATCAACATGACCTGAAAAAAGAAATAGAATTCATATTGACTGTATTTATTATACCGTACCCAAACGTTTGAGCTGTGTGTCCCTTGCCCTGCATAGAATACAACACTGTGTGGACATGTGTACCTGGTGTGTCTATGAGGTTAATCCTGTGATGGTTCCAGTCAAAGGTAACAGCAGCTGACTGGATAGTGATTCCTCTCTCCCTCTCTTGAGCCATATAATCAGTTACAGTGTCACCATCATCCACATCTAAACGACCAATCACAAAGATGTTTATATCATATAAAACAAATTCACATATTTAATAAAAGACATGTATTAAACAACTTAAACATATTATTTTAGTATTATTTATATACTATAATAGTATTTATTAATACTTTAAATAAGCCTATATATTAGATATATTTGACATTTTTATTTTGTTAAATATTTGATTATGTTTTATTACAGATTTAATTATTTTAGTAATTCAATTCAGTTTACTTTTTGAAAGTTTTTCATTGAATATTTATTTAATATTAGATGGATTTATTTCATAATATTACATTATTATTTAATTCTTTTATAATTAATATGATCATAATAATTTCATTTTATTCTGCCTTTTTCAAATAATTATGATTGTTTTCTTTTTTTTTTTCAGAACTTTTCACCAACTGTTTCTAAATGTCACCTCACCTCCGAGAGCCCGTGTGTAGCCAGAGAAGAACAGCATTCTCTCTGTTGTGGTGGTCTTCCCTGCATCTATATGTGCCATGATACCTATGTTACGAATTCTGACCGAGAACACAGCAGAAACATTTGGTATCAATAGGCCATTATTCTTACACATTCAAAGAAAATTGTAAAAAATATGCTCACACGGACAGCTATATCTTACTTTGAGATGTCAGGGTTGACCACCGCTCTAAGTGATTTCACCTCATCTGACGGGAGGAAAAAAAAACAGTGAGACACAGGTCTAAAATGACAAATTATAAAGAACTCTCTAATTATCAACTAATGTCTTTTACCTCGATAAAAACTATAATTTCTCCTCCAATTGACTTTGCATCTGCACGTCTGGGAGGATCCGGTCATCAGGTGTCTGATGCTCTGAAAGGGAATGAATGATGGGGTTAATGTTGTAAAACACTAATGTAAGTGTATGAGATGTTATTTACTGTCTTTTTTTAAAATTACTCTTTAAATTAGAGTCAATGACAAATGCCTATAGATTAGATGCATTATAGACAAAACACTTACCCCTCGGAGGATGGGGAACGGTACATTTAAATGCATTTTGAGACTGATTGTTTGATTGTAGGGTTAAAACTTCAGTTGTACAGTAAGACACATGACTGCTATGGTTGCTCAAAGTCACGTTGAGATCAGACTGGACATTAAATTCATCGTAACCCTTGGATGGATGGGTCAGTTCTCAGTAACGACACGGTAAAGATAAAGACATCTAAAACAAACTCATTGCGCTCGTTTCCCGCTGATCTTAAACACAAGAAACTGGCAGCTATCAAACGCGTTTTGGAATCGTTACAGTCGGCATCAATTTGCGAACGCACAGGTTTTGGTGCATCTGTAAATAAGTCCTCCAGAACATGAACGTACGGGTAAGGTATTCCGGGGCTGAGGCTAGTTAAGTGTAAGCACACTAATTTAGTAACTCCATAATTAAAGTAATTTATTATTTTATAAAAACTAGTAACTTCACAACTAACGTTTATTCCAGAATATCTTACCGTCCGTTTAAGCTGAACTACGCCAATATCGCAACGTGTATTTAAGTTACAACAAAAGGAACCAGGGCTGATTTTGATACTGATGTGATCTGGGAAAAGGTTTGTTTTTTATGTTGTGAAAATTAGTTTGTTCATTTATTTGGGTAGGGATCTTTTGTCACATCTCATTTGCTTGCATTGAACGCTTAGAAATGGCATTTTGTGCTTTACCATTGGAGCCCAGCAGGGGGAAACACAGTCCTTCATGACGACTCTCACACAAACCTTTGCAACGGACCAGCAGTGTTAAGAGTACGAGTCCAGTACTAGTCCTTTCATATAAAATAGCTGGTAATGCGGAACTTCTTTTTGTTTTTTATCATGCCCTTTATTGGGTTTTTTTAGTTTGGCACAACAAAAAATGTTACAAACGCACACACAAATTATTATTACTGAATTTTATCATTACGGAATGACTTCTTTCGTGTTAAATTTGTTAATAAAAGGCTTCCATGTAGCATAAAAACGTTCACTTTTCATTTATTAGGAAAATCTGGGGGGCATTGGGGGTGGGTCTTTCTGTTTCCAGTTGAGCAAAATCAATCTACGTGCTAACAGTGTAACAAATCCAAGAATTAGATGCAGATTTTTAGATAGCTCCATATTATAAGTACTAACTACTAACACCAAAAACAGCTAAAATTGGGTCTGGGACCAATTGCATTCCTAGCACCGGTAATGCAGACTTTTTAATGGGTCCCAGCCATGTTTATTATTTTACTGTAAAGGTCAGTATTACATTTTTTTGGTAACATTGTTTGGTAACAATTTGGTACATTGTTTCCTTTTTGTGAAATACGTGGTTTCCCCTCAGACAGAATGGAAAAAAATTATAAAGGGTAGACTACAACTGACAGAGATGGAGTGACATGTATACCTGCTGTTTAACTTTGTGGAGGAGGTAGGAATTACCTTCTACAACATTGTTCCACTCTATCTCTATCGCTATCTCTCACACACACACACACACACACACACACACAAGCTGTATGAAGAACTGAGTCGTGGGTGAGAAGAAGGGCACCTCTATTGAGATCTGTAATGCAGAAGTCTAATGAGGAAGTGAACTGGACCACTGAATTTACTCTTATGAAAAGATCCTCTTTACTATCATTATTCTGGAAAAGTCACAAAATACTTCGGTTTTTTTTTTAATGTGAACAAAAGTGAGCTGGTTTACAAAACATTACTGAAATTAAAGAGGTTTTCACACACACACACACACACACAGCCTTAAGCAGGGTGTTAGAAATACCAGAGATGTAATATCTAATTGTGACCATTATCAAACCCACAATTATATTTTTGAACACGCTATTAGTTTCACAGACTATATATTACAACCATGAGATATTTATGTGCATATGTGGGTTATCATGCATGGCTTCCATCTCTTTATACATCTACGTGGCTTTCATTAGGGTTTGAACATTATAGACTACACAATAATTTAGTTGCTTAGTTTGCTTATATAAATGGTGAGAAATTACTTCTATTGTGTTTACATAATTTTAGTATTTCTTAAACAATTTCCAATATAGTAAAAACAATATAGTTAAAAATTGCCATTTAAAATGTTTCTATTTTAATGTATTTTAATTTGTTCCTCACTCACAAAGCTGAATTTTAGCAGCCATTACTAGTTTTCAGCTTTCATAACCCATAATAATTAAAACAAATACATCTTATAGACCCCACACTTCTTTACACACACCACCTCATATTTTTGGTGATATGAAAGATTGTAAGAACTTTAACTTAAACTACTTCAGTCTGTGCGCATTGAATTTATTTAATACACAGGTTTCACAATTTGAGTTGAATAACTGAAATAAATGAACTTTTCCACAACATTCAAATTAAGATGCACCTGTATATGTAGTACACAGACATAATAATAATAATAAAAAAAACTCGACTATTAGGTCAGGTGTAACAGTAGGGTATTTACTTGCTTTGGTGTTTGCCAAAAAAAAAAATTTTTTTTTTTTTTTTACAAATGCCTCTGCTAATATGCCGACAGAAAACGATGCATGCATTAAAAATGCATTTCTAATAAATATCAATACAGTGCAGCCCACAATTCATGTCAATGAATTCAAGTTAAAAGCATGTCAATGACAAACTTGAACAGAGGCACAGAAATAAAATCCAGTAAGAACATGACGTAATAGAAACAAATACATAAAAGTTGCTTTGTTTGCAGATGAAGTCTGAAATGGAAGTAAAAGCCACACCTTCTGAGTGATGTAATTACATCATTTTAATCTTAAAAACAAACAAAAAAACCTTTTGAGATCATTTTATTTTCCATACATAGCACATCTTAGAAAGAAAACTTGATAAGGACAGTATAAAATCAAGGACAAAAAGCACTACTGGAATATTTGCATCAGAGCTGCACAACATGTAAGTCTGCTTGGGTTAAAACATGACATTTCCAAGGACTTACCACACAACGACATTCTTGGAATGTCTCAGAATATGACTCAACAGAATATAAATTCCAAGCACACACAAACACACACACACAAAATCTGTTTCAAAGATGCGTCACTCAATCTTCACTCAAAACCTCTGCTACATCAAACTGAGTGAGGCACTTGGAAAGAAGGGTTTCAAGCTAACTGACTAAAATCAACCCTGCTGCAGATCTAAAATGCAACGATCAGGGACAAATCTTCCCTACAACTTCATTTCCAATTCAAGCAGGAGAATTTATAAAAGCATATCCTAAAATTGTGAGTCAAAGCAAATCAGCACAATGTGTGTGTGTACTTAACAGTTAATGTGCTTATACGGTACAGTAATGTTACAGATTACAGACATTCAGACTCATACAAACAGGTTAAAAAGAAACAGAGACTGTGGAAAGTAAAAAAACAAAAAACAAAAACAGAAGGAGTAAAGAAAGTCCCTTTTTGCTTTCTCCCTCACTCCCTGCGCCTTCCTGTACAAAAACGGTACAAAGGAAATCCTGCTTTTTGAAGCAGAACAAGCTAAACGAAAAGCTTTTTGAGGACTATAGGATAGCATAAGCTAAAGAGCTCTTCCAGCGAACACGACTCAACTGGCAAACACAAACGTACTGAAATAAAAAATAAAACAAATACAAATCACACATTATGGGGGAAGACGAAAAATCTTAATTCTCAATCTAAATTCTTAAAATCTGCCTTGCAAGCTAAAATTGTGTCATCCCGTACACCCTATACTTAGTACACTTGCAGTGTTACACACTAAACTTCACTAGTACTTCACCCACAGGATTTGTGCTTGTAAACACTATTCAAAAACACCTTTTCATATAAATATATACATTTGTTTACTTATAAAAAGCTACTTTGCCCTTCGACTTCACAGCAAATATATATAGACATCTTTCACTTTTTTTTTTTCTTCGTTTGTCCATCTATGAACTAAGATTTTCCCTGGATCTTGGCAAAATTCTAGGTAAGGCTATAGAAACCTAGCCCCTAACGTTAAATGGGTGGGATTTGCGAATGCAGGGAAGTCAATCAAATCCATCTTCACTGGTCTATGGTAGGCTGGTAATGTCACGCTTGGGAGGGGGTCCATCAGGTTTACAGCTGGTCCCGTTAGCTTTGTCTTCAAACATCATAACCCTGTATGAGAACAGAGAGAAAAATCATTTCAACCATCAAATCTAAAATATTCCACTAGAGATATTTACTGTACACATACTTTTACATAATTAATTAAAATGATAATTAACCCCTCTAGCCAGCTAAAAGTTATAATATTAATAAAAATACTTGCAAAGCTAATAATCTTTGCAGCACTGACTGGGAATTTATTAAAATAAATTGCAATTTCAATATATTTATATTATATATGATTATAATATAATGAGAGGTCAATACATTAGTCCTATGTTTCAAAGGATAAGGCCTCTATCTCCAAATATAGGTATTTAAGAACATGGAGTTAGAAACGTTGCAGTGTCCACTCAGTGGCCAGCACTCGCTATAAGCTATCCCAGCTTCCCACTGAGTAGATTAGTAGAGAGAGCTAGAGAGCATAAGTGCACTGCAAGAGACAAGTAAAAAAGTAAAAAAAAAACATTGAGCCAGCCTGTGAAACCACAAATGCTGGATCAGACAAAATGATGGTGTTTGGAGATGTGCGACATGAAAAAAAAAAAAAAAAGAACGGCACAGAACTGCTGACTGATCTAGTCACACCATGTGACTTTCTGTCAGGTAAAGCATGAGAAATCTCTCCTAAGCCCTTAACAAGCCCTGACTCACCTAACAGCTAGTCACAAATCACCCATTCACAACGTGTAGAATACTGACAGATGAAGATTCCCACGCAAAAAATAAATAAATAAATAAAAAGATAGATAGATAGATAGATATATATATATATATATATATATATATATATATATATATTTGTACAATTTTCTATATTTACCGTGGCCATAAACTCATTTTCCACCCTGTTATGTACTTCCTCGCTTTCCAAAATGGACAATTCCACTGAGAACATTTAAAAAAAAAGAGATATTGTTTATTTTTTCAGCTAAAACAAATGGAGGTGAGCGTCACCTTTCACTACTATCTTTTTTTTTTAAGTTTTTGAAATGTTGTCCCACTCTCAAAGTTCCACCCCGGCTATATTATAACGTTTGTCTGAAAAATAAAAAACATATCTCACATAGTAATGTTATGTTCATCTGTAGAAGGTTAGAGAGGTAAATGTTGATCACTGATTTTCCACCCCGTTATGTTTTTATAGAATGTGAAACTAATAGGGTGGGAATTCTAAAAGAACACCGAGCTTGGCCGGTATGTGTTCCACATATTTAAACATGACACTATTTTGGTAGAATGCTAAAAACGTGTAATTTTTTCCCAAGAATTTTGAAGCCAAAATACCAGGATACCAAATTTACCGGATACCAGGAATGGCCCACTTACGATTCTTATAACAATAATACTTTTCCATGATCACGTATGTATTCTCGCACACACAGTAACGGACTTACTACAAGATAGCACTTGTAAAGCCTTTAATTGCAAGAAATAAAAGCATTTCACCAAAAAAGCACATGTCTTACAGAAACGCACATATTCCATAATGCTGTGATTTTTAGAATAGCATGCTGATGACACAGCAACAATGTGTGAGGTACTTAAAAACAGTGCATCTGTGCCATCGCAATCTGCATACGTTTGGCACAAATACTGTCATTCCATATAAAATCACTTCTGGTGACGGCAGTTCTGAGATGCAAGTCTAAAAAAAAACGCCACCATCTCATCATGTGCACTACAATAACAGCATAAATATATGACTCTCGAATAAGAAAATGTTTCCAGGGCCATGAATGAATATTATGAATCATTTTCAAACTACACTTATTGCAAGCATAAGAAGGTTTAAGTTGTGTCTTATAGTGTCAGTTCCCATAAATGAACACTCCTTAGCAAAGTCTCGAAAGTGTGTCATTTTGCAGCAATTACACACCATTTCTGCTGTCCAAATTCTCTCCCGTTAATATTTAATTAAAGTTACATTCAGGCATTTTTTAAACCTAATGTATTTGTATACCGTAACAAACAAACAAAAAACTAGAGAAATGAGTGGAGTGAAGCTATGTGCTGATGGAGATCACAGTAACCCCTCACGGGTCAGTCCTAGCAGGAGAAAGCGAGTAGTGTCTGCAGTGTAAACATGCAGTCACAGTTACCATTGCTCAGTCAATTGGCATGGTCGAAATTCAGTCTTTCCAATAGGAATCTACGCGTTTGGGAATTCCACGCAAGAGAGAATAATTTCCTTTCACAGGTTCAGCGACAGTCATGGAAGTTGATCTCAAAAAAGCTACTTAGTTTGTCATTAGCTTCCAGTCGTTTGTAGCATCATTGTAATGTATTGTCAGAATACATTAAATAATACATTTGCACTAATAGGCCCCTTTTCGGCACTGTGTTACTGTAAATTCATATGAATTTATGAATTAACCACTCATTTAAAATCTTCTCAGTCTAGTGTTATTTACAACGTTTGCTTCAAACATTACAAAATGCGTGATAAATTCTGTTAGTTTTACATCAAGTAAACCCACTTCACCAGCTTAATCTTCAACAGTGAAGATGACAATCTGTCACTGCTTTTTTTCTGACGTAAATGTTATGGGTACAGCTTCCGGTCTCATCCACGTCCAGATATTTTTAGTTCGTTTCGCTACTTGATATTGAAAATTATTGTGTCCTGTTATTTTACTTATAAAATATATTTTATTTTATTATAACTAGAGCCCGAACGATTTATCGGCAGACCGATATTATCGTCCGATATTAGGCCGATAAATGAATATGGTAACTTGGATTTGGTTGTTGTTGTTCAAAGGACTTTACGTTTCATATCTTAAGTTTGTATATTTATACATTTTATTTAGCAGAACTTTAATATGTTTTGATGTTCCTCTGTTCTGTTGTGACAATAAAATAAACAAGTTTCTTTTTAAAATACATCATATTATTTTAGTTAAAAATCATAAATAACTACAAATAACTAATGTTGTGGAAATCTGTTAATGTTTTGTTATAAAAAAAAAAAAAAAAAACTCATGCATTTAAATTATGTTAAGCTTTAGGGGTGTGGCCACTTGAGTGACAGGTGGATCGCATGTTTGGCAAGCTAGGCAGGTTTCACCAACCAGGCACTTCAGCTTCACTCATGTCCTGCCTCTTTGCCTATTTTTGACTCTCCAGGAGTGACGTACGGCCGGCTCCGCCCACTTTGGGCTTCAAAAATGCTCTTCAGAAACTTATGAGTGACGCGTAGTGTCCATCAACTAGTCATTTATCTAAGTGTAAATCTCACACATTCATTGAAAGTAGTGGATTGGAATGCCATCTCGCCAGTGAAATTTGAACAAGCCATGGTAAATGTAACCACACTTTAACATGCTCTGGAAGCACTGTGATGATGCTCAGGAGACCATGTCAATTTCCTGCGCTCACTCTATGCAAAGAAACTCGGCTCCCAGCAGCCCCGTCACTGGGATTTCACACAATCTCACACACACACTTCTGCAACTACTATTAGAGATTCCCAGAAATATGTCAAACTCTCTGTGAAATGTTCAGCGCTGAATTTATGGTTAAGTACAATGTTGACTGCTTAGAGGCTAAAATGGTTTAATAAAAGAAAATAGCAACAGATTCAAGGGGAAAGAAACCTAAAGAAGCAAACAAGAGGATGACGGAACATGTACTTGAAGGTACTACAAAACTGTGTGTGAAAGTCAATATATCCGAAAGGTTTCACAGTGTTTTGTAAAAGTGCATTGCGATACAAGTAAGGGGGTATAAATAATCTGTTGGGAGCTCTATTGTGTTTCTCTGAGCTTGACTTTTGCGTATATACCACTGATACTGTCAGGTGTAATGAGATCTAGAATATCAGAGGGGCCCAATCATGGAATCTGTGTGTTGAGAGTCTGTCCTCCGCCGGTCGCAACGCTCAAGGTGGTAAGATCTGAACCAGAGATTCACGAGCACTCTGTCCCAACTTGTCTGGAAATTTCACTGCGAACTCTAGCACCATGTCTCCTCTCTTTTCAGGACATTTGGACAGAGGCAGTCCTTCTCCCACTATCCTCTTCTTCATACCGGGTTTGATGACATCACGTGATGTCACTGTGACAGTCCTACCGTCCAAGGTGGGAGCGCTGATGCTGCAGCCGCACAGAGCCTGAGTAAGTGATGATTAAGAGAGAACAAGATTAACATGAATAATAGCTACACGAATAACCAAAATAATACCAAAATCACTATATGCCATACTGCCATCATCAAAAGGGCGCAATTTAAATAGTTAAATATATGCGCAGCCTGTTTCAGACCGAATTGCGGCACTGTGTTCATTTACATCAGAACAGCTCATGATCCTGTGTTTTCAGCATCTCAAAGCTAGTTTCACAGTAAATGTAACTAACTTGTAAAGAGAAGAACTCTCAAACTGTCTGTTTCAAACTAAATTTAAGTGAAAACTGAAAACTTAAAAATAAAATATATCAGGGCCGGGACTTTAACGCGTTAATTTAGATTAATTAATTATACTAAAATAAAGCGTTAATTTTTTCTCACGCATTTTAATCGCACTTATTTTTGCTTTCTTTTTTCTGAATTTCTGAAATGTAGGCTACTATATTTCTAAATATCCTATTGCTACTACACTTAATGGCAATATTGCACTGGT
>JAUMHI010000040.1:7919043-7966071 GCA_032359435.1 Enteromius unitaeniatus | reverse complement strand
AGACAGCGCTCCACAGCTCAAAGCGACTCCGCTGCGTTTATTGTCCCGCCGCAGAGAGCGAGAGCTGACGTCAGCTCTGTGTTCACATGCATGCAATAATCCTGCCCTAATGCCCCAGCAAAAGTATTTATCATGAATGTGTCGGGGCAAAACAATAGGAAGACATTTGAATTATTACTCATTCTGAGTCCGTGTCACAAAGATGAATTTCCTGGTTTTCCATTTCCTCATAGACGCACCTAAAGTCATTTATACTGACTATTTAATTAAATTAATTAGTTAAGTGGTAATTTAAAGCTTTCTATAGATACATTTATAATGTTTTTTTCGCTGCATTTTGGCTCATTTTGGGAAGAGCACCTGTTCAAGATGAGAAGGCAGAACGCAGGCCTAAATTTGAGGGCCTTGCAGTGCTCTATAAATGAATTTCCTTATAGCATAAAAACATTTAAATAGTCTAAATAAAATAAGGTGACGTTAGGCTGGCTTCATACTACTTCCAGAACTCTGATGATTTTTCAAACTTGTTGTGCCGCAGTGGTAGGCCAGTTTCTAATCGCATATTTAACACACTGCCTTTGTTTTGTCTTCAGTTAATTTAAAGTGCTACCACACAACTGAGGTCTTCGGCATTTTTGTCTTCTCTCTGAGATAAAGTAAATCACGATGTTGGCGTTGCCGGAAGGGCCAGTCATTTAAGCACGAATGAAAACCATTTTGCAGGGATCGATGTGACGTATTAAATTTGTTTTTTCTTTCTTTCGAATATTTGAATCTCAAAATGAAAAATCAAATGCCATCCCTCCAAACAAATATTCCAATATTCTGGTCCAGCCCTACAAATATATTGCAAGTATTGCAATATTACCAATCCACAGTCCTAGTATCATATTATCAGTCACTCAAGGCCATTTATTTTATGACTTGGGTATTGATTTAATATCAATACGGAGGTACCAGAGGCTTGTACTGTACTAAAGCCCAAATTCCTGTTATTGATCCAACCCCTAGTGTCTCATGATGATGACGACGACAACCCTGTCACGGCAGATCCCTCTCCTACTGAGAAATAATGGCACAGATATGCTGATCCTGCACTAGATGTGCTGATGAGATTAAACGCATGCCGACAAATCTAAAAATAGCTGGACCGAGTAAAAAGTGCACAATTCCCACAGACACAGACAGACATTTCTGCACAATGCTATTTGCCAATATTAAAAGACTGAGAACGGGAACATGCATGAAGCAGCATGTTACACACACTTACAGTTTAAGAACAGCTGATCGCTTGCCAAGCATCATTTTCACAAAGTCCCTGTAGTTGATGGTGTCGCTGCAACCTCCTGTCACCTCTGAGATCATTTTCTTCATCTCCAGATGAGTCTTCGGCACGCCCAGCTTCTCCATCATTCGCTTCAAGCCCATCATGTCTGGAAACACAAGCAAACTACTGCAAACAAACTCAGCTTACAGCTTGGCAAGTAGATCCCTAATAAAGATGGGTGACTAGTTCATCATAATGAGGTCACAGAATTTAGCCTGTGTATTTCTTACAGATCTGGCATTACTACACAGTACACTGGTGTCTTTGACTGCTGGGTTGTGTTTTACAAGTGGAATCAAATTAAAAATAGTCTAATTTTTAAAAAATGTGTCAAGAACACTACGTTTTGTGTGAGTGTCCCATGATGCACATGACACAAAAATTGGCTTAATTAAACAAGGTTTACTAGTTTGTCACACCCATAATGCTCACAGAAATACATTCAACTTGTTATGTGCTGACATCCTGAAGATAACACTACATACGTGTGATGTGCTGTGACCCAACCTCAGGGCTGATAACAAAACATCAAACATACTACCAGACATAGTGTAGAGCTACACAGAGCTGTCAGTGTTTGTATTTGTCCACATCATTTGCATTGGCGGAATTATTTTCTCTGTGTATTCAAGGTTTTTGTTCCACATTATACAGTACGCCTCTGTCTCATTGAACATGCTTGCTACCTCAAACTGCACGTTTGTCTCCCATGAATACAATTCCCTTATTTCTGTGTCGCACAGTTCAGCTGATTTACAACCATGAATATACCACTTCCCCCATCATCTTATGTGGGCAAGCCTTATATTTACATAGACATGCATTAGGGCTGAGTTGACACATTTAACGATTCAATTCGATTTGATTTAAAGTTTTTAAAATAATAAAGTTACAATTTATATATTTTACAGCTGCAATGTTCCAGGTAGTGGTCGAGTGATATTGGGGTTTTTTTGGACATTGGATGCAGATATCTTGGAAAGCAGTCGATATAAAGCAGATACCTATATTTATTTAAATTAATATTATAAAAATAAATTAGCATTCATTTTTTGTATACATTTTAATTGCTTTGTTCAACAGTACTATCTGATTATTAAACAAAACATAACAAAAATAATTTATTCAACAATTCGCCCCTACAAGAGTTCCCATCTTCTGCCATTTTGAAGAGAACCATGACTCATGTGTGTGCTTTCCTCAGAACGTTTTCAGTGTTGATATTGTTCAGCGTCTATGCATTTTCTCCTGAATGTAAATGATGCCAATTACTTTGAGAACATTGCAGCTGCTTTGCTGTCTATGGGAGGGTCAAAGAATTCATAAAAAAAATCTCTTAATTTATGTTCCAAAGATGAACAAAGGTCTTGTAATGAGGGCGAGTAAGTAAAGACAGGATTTTCATTTTGGGGTGAACTATCCCTTTAAGATGACTTCATTTAAAATAAAACAACTCAAAAACCCACCACCCATTTCAAATTATAATTAAATTCATATGGTGTTTTTATGCTTTTTGTATTTATTTATTTATTTTTTTACAATGTTTTTAGTCTGCGTCTCCCATCATGAGCCACTCCTACTCTTTCTACAGCACAACAGTGACCTTTAAGTTGGTTACAGGTGAGTTCTCATGTTTCCCATCTGTCAATTGTGGTATCACCTACACAGTGAGCATGACAAAAGAGCCCTTCCACAAGGACACTCAAAAGGTCTTAACTACATATGCACATACACACTTACCGATGTCCCCCTGATCATTCAGGTCAAACTCAGCATATTTATCTGTGGATTGGGGAAAAAGAAAAGGGAGATTTTAACAGTGCAACAAGAACAAACGAAACGATTCACACACAGCCGCCAGCAACATCTGACAGTGGCAGCATCTGGAGGTCAGGCATGTGACAGCTGCGGTTCAGAGGGAACAACAGAGAGGACGTTTGGAGAACCCAGCATTTCTCATCCACAATGAGGCCTATTTCACAATTGGATGGCAGGCTATATCTGTAAATGAGGACAGCTATTACCAGATTTGAATCTGTGTCCCATTTGATTTTGCTGGATATTCTAATATTTCCTTCCTCTGCCCTCGATCTCTCTCATTCTGTGTTTCATTCTCACAATGAAGCTTCTGTTGGAGCGGACGCATTGAGAGTGTAACAGAGTCACCGTGAGAGGAGGCTGATGGGAAGGAGAGGGTTACAAAGCCCCCCTATAAACACAAATGCAGCCTGTTTACCCCCGAGCTGAATGAGTGCGTGTGAAAAAGAGCTGGCAAGAGAGGTCATCCATCGAATTGCACCGACATTGCCTAAATGTAACTCACAATTTTCCCTGACTCAATCACTCTCTCTCAAAAATGGTTTTCTTTTTTGGATGGTGATCCCTCTTATCAACTATTCTTTCTCTCTTTTCATTTCTGCTTTTAGGGCAGTGGTGTACACATACTGACATTAGTGGGTCAAACACTCAGACTCTGTGTGTGCTTTCATTTCAACATTGTCAAGAGCAATCTCAAGGGTTTGGCGCTCCTTCTGTGCCTTGTGCTTTTGACTTCTGTCTTGTCCTTCCATTTTCTCACTCCGTTTAGAAAGAAATCATTGTAACATTCAAAGACACGTAACCCCTTTAACCTGATCACTGCCTCTTGATAATGACCCACAAACCCAAGCGTACACCCTGAGGACGACTAATAGTAAATAATTCAGAGTTAAAAGAGGCCCTTGGGTAAAAGTCAACAAGTCTCACAGTAAGTTTTTTTTATTTATTATTAATTTCTGACTGACATGGCATATTCTTAAAAAGGCAAAAAATAGAGCAGGACTGGATTGGATTGTGAAAAGTTGCCAATACACACCAAAATTGGGACAGGCAGATGGAGGGAAGGGGTTTAAAAGTAAGAGGAATTCATAACGATAGCCACAAACAAAAGATAAGGATACAACAATATTAAAAGTTCTGGCCAATAAAGATAAAATAACTTCACACTCTTGTCTAATTCTTTCTACTTTCAAGCATCTCTAGTTTCAGAGACAGAGCAAGATAGCACATCATCTTTTTACTGGGAACAAAAATTTTTTCAATACTGGCTTCATTTTTTGGAGAAGCGTAAACATTAGAAAGATAGGGAGGATTCAGGTGACTTGAGTTTGCATGTGGGTTTTCAAAAAGAAAAGCAAAACCACACTTTAGCTTTGACCAAAATGCTCAGAGGACTGTTAGTTTACATTCCAGTTGTCCTTTCCCACACACACACAAACCCTTATTTCCCTCTCCCACAAGAAGCACATGTCCAAAACCCTTAGCACTAAAACAACAAAAAGGGGGCAAGACCAGCACATTCCTGCAAGACCATATGGAGAAAGCAAGTTCATCACACATGCACAAACACCCACACAAGCTCTTAGCATTCGTGCCACAAACACAAACGTGCGTCTATAAATGCTGGACTATGTTGGCGTTTGAATGAACTATCCTTACTTTTAAAAGAATCCAACTTCTCTTGTAAATCCTCTTCATCTCTGTACTTCTGGTCTTCCATATACTCCTGCAAACAAGAGAGAAACAGAGAGTTAGCATGATCACAAACTGGAATAGACTGAGTGGATGAATGATTATCCCCTGTTTGGTTGCAAACGTGTCAAGTATATTAGAATGCAGATTCTTCTCTATGTAGTGCTATTCACCTGAACAGTTTTGATGCCAAGGACACCCAAATATCCCCCTTCATGAAAAACACAGACAGCTATAATGTGTGCAAAAGTGGAGGATTGGGATTCTTTCCCCATGTAAATTCTTCACTTTAAAGTTGATAATGAGATTTGTTGCATTGACCTACAGAAATCTTCTTGATTTGAAAGTGACTTAGGTGTGAGATTCATCAGGGCTGGGATAAACTCTAGCGTGATGCCCCGGGGCTATTGTGTTTTCCAGTCGGGCAACCAAAATGCATCACCACCCCGTCTGACCTAAAATACAAGGGTTCCCAGAAGTCCTTAAATAGTCTTCAATTTAGTTGTATCAAAATTAAGTTAATAAAAAGTCATATCTCTTAAATGTTAGCACTCAGCATTACAATTTTAAGATGTCTTACATTTAGTGAATTGTGATATTTATTAATGTTAGGATACCGAGGAGCTCCATGATGTCCAGTTAGCGCACATTTATGTTTATTTCATTTTTTTATTCGAACAATCCTCACCCCGTTTAAAACACAGACTAGCCCCTCTGGCACTGCAGGGTTGTATTATAGAAAACACCCGCACAATATTTACATTATCAGTACGACACATCTGTTACGGCATTGGCTCTGGCTTTTTTGCACCCAGAGCTCGTTCCAGGACTAAACCCGGCAATGTTACTAGGTCTCCAATCCGGGATTCAGCCCCGGGATGGGTTTGCGTTCACACTGAAGGCACTCCGGCAATTTTCCGGGAACCAACGTGCAGTGTGCAAGGGACTCAAAACTGTGTAACTGCACTTTTAGTGTTAGTAAGATAAGCATGCTTCATAAATTCAGACTGCTAGCCGGTGTAGCCAACAATAACAAAACAAATAGCACTTCCAAAGTCCTCCTGTTATCAGAAAACTGGACGGATGACAAAAAGACAAACAACCCAGGCCAGGTAAGTCTAACATTTTTGTCAAGACTCTGCATGAGGCCCATAAATCAAAGATCCACATGTGTGATGAGACTTTACTATCAGTGAAGCATTAAGAGTGTGTGTGTGTCTCTCAGGGAGATCACGCAGTGTGTTTGTGAGTGGTGATTTTAACTATGGCTGGTGGGAGATGCTGCTGACTAAGTGAACGAATGTGCTGTAAAAGCGAATAGCATGCGCAACCTTAAATTAGTTAATTATGACTCATCATGATGTTTTGCTCTCTGCTCTTTGTAACCCACACATACTGAGAGAGGGAGTAAAAATAAGCTAGAGCAACAAACTGGTCAAATCGTGATGCAGTTTTAGAATTCGAAGATGAAAACTGCACTGCGTGGATCAGCCCTCTTGAGTCGTGCTGAGAGATGAAGGGCACGAGTACCACATGACAAGTCACGACTACAAATCAACCTTCTTTCACATCAGAACTGTGAATTTGTTTCATTTGATAAGCAGTGTTTGCTTTTCACTGGTCTGCAGTATCTCACAGTCACCACTTACAGCTCTTATCAGATTATTAAGCATCAACACATCTGACTGATGAAAACATGCAAGATGTACATACACCCTAAAAATTAAAAAACATTAGCAACCCTGCCTTCGTTTTTCTGAGAGGGCTATTTTTGAATTATTTTCATAAAAATTAAGCCAATATCCCTTAATTTTTTATTACCATAAGGGATCAACAGATAAACCATTTTCATTTTTGCAGACCAAAAACATTTTATTTAATCATTTATTAATTCAATTAAAAATGCACAGTCCTTATTTTCATTATTGTACTAAAATAAAAACAAAGGTCAAGTGTCTGGATGCATTATGGTAACAAGAATTGGGTGAGAAATGTGCTTAGTCACGATACAGTGGATTATGACGCACATGAAAATACAAAGAAAGAAAAAAAATAGATAAAATAGTAGGATGTATATTTGGTTCATTCCATCAGATGTTGAATGAACCAAGGCAGATTAGCTCATAAAAATGGTCAATAAAATGTTAATCAACCTCTAAGATTCACCTCTACACTATGTGCAGGTAAGCACTGCAGATGTCACTAATAGTAGGCCAGTACATGACCTGATTTTCTCCTCAGTGTTCATGTGACCAGACCAAGCTGTCACTCCCACCAGCCGCAGTCCACGAGAGAAAGAGAGGGAGAGAGAGAACAGCCGCTGAGACTGCAGCTCAAATGCCACTGCTGCCCACTCCTCAATCTCCCTCCCACATAATGGGTCCATTCATGCCGGATCACAGACACCTGTTTCCCGTCTGAGGGCACAGAAACAGCCGGCTGCGGGGGACACACTGCCTCTTATCACTTCAAAGAGGGCTAATCTTAAATTTTAGCTTCAAAATAACACTAGTCAAAAAAACATAAGCCTCTTGGGATTTTCATAAAAGGTCTGGGTTTGTTCTAAACGCCCAGGACGAGGTCACCGCCTTTACTTAAATGTTAAGCATGTCATTGTTTATTTTATGATTAATATGCTCGCCTGCTTATAGATTCCAGTTGTGTGGTAATTTCATTAAAACTATTGCTTGAAGGTCTTGGCACCTCATAACACACTAACGCCGGCTCTGCCAATAGCGTGAGTTTTGGGAGGGGCGATCTGTTCGTCCGACCAATGGCTGACAGAGACAGCGTTTGGGGGAATCCTTGAGCGTTTAACGCAGCTGTGAATGACTCATGAGCGGCTTGAACTAGGCTGCGTCTCAAGACGATTTTTTTACATGATTCTTTTCAGTTTTATAGTTTGCTGCAGCATTAAAATAGGAAGAAAATCTTGTCTCCGTGGATAGCAGCTCAATAGATTTTGAGACACAGCCCCGCTCTGGATTGTGAAATGATCTGCGGCTTAATGTGGTCGAGCTGTCTGACTAAATTAGGTCATGCTGCTGTAAAATCGAGCTTAACAATTCCGCTGCTGTCCAAAATAACACTTAACAGCTAAGAGACCACAGGGAAAAGTACAATAAATTAAAAGCCTCGCTAACGTTTACAGACAAAGCGGGAACAACATCAGGGTAAATGGAGGCGACTCAAGGCCAATGAAACAATCTCGCTTCACCATTCAGACAATAATCCATCAGCGTTAGCTAATTTACCTTATTGATTTCGTCCAGCTTCTCCCTCTGCTGTGCTTTGAGTAACCCGAAGGCTTTTCCGCCTGAAAAATGAGACATAGTGACCGTTAGGGTTACCCACCCGTCGGGATGTTTGGAGCTCTTGCAGGCACGAGATAAGGACAGTCGGCCGCTAACGGCACCCGCGCGCGCAGAACAAAAACAAGCTTGAACGATGAATACAGCATCGGTTCACTAAAAACAGACCGGCGACAGCGATATACCTTGTAAATTCAGGTTGGAAGGCATGCTGGGACGGTCGAGCGCTGGTAATGAAGGAAGACAGAGGAAAGACACTGGTGTAGGTGACTGCTCGCGTCGGTTATGAGGGAGAGAGGGAATCTCACGCTGCTTAGAGGCGCAGGTCTCCCTGTGATGCACTCGCTGCTCGCCAGGAATGCGACTATAAACGCCACCGAGCGGTGAAGAGAGGTTATGAAGAGGGAAGCGGTCTGCCAGTGCCAGCCAATGCTCTTTTTTGTTATGTATAATGCCGTTTGTTATTTAATTAGTCATATATACGCCTACATAACGCCTTCAGCGTTACAAGCCTGCTTAGTGACTCTTAAAGCAATTTTTAAAATCCGTTTTGCTCATACATTGCACGCACAGCTGATTTTAAACGTTTACTTCTATCTTATTTTTCCTAATCATTTAATTTGTAATCATTTCCTGTAATTACTGTTGCACGCATCATTTGGTTAGATTTGTACATTTTATATTGTATTTCACAATTGCAAAGATGTTTTTTTCTTGTAAGCTACACTTTTATTAGAATACAATTTTTTCCCCTTTGTCCTATCGTTCACCATCTGCAAGTCGTAAGCATTTAATTTTCTGTGCAGATGATGAAGTTTGTGTGTGGGTTTCATTAGAGACAGGTTTCAATATTTTTGCATTTAATGATTTGCCTTCGATATTCCATTATTTGTTTTAATAGCGGTTTTCTGCAGCTTTAAGTAACCTATTTAATTATTAATGTATTGATTATACAAATTATTAATTTCTAAATACAACATTAAATATAGCTTTGAAACTAGAACTGTTTTCAATTGGTAATAAAAAAATATGACGAAAAATGGCTCTCTTTGCATTGAAATAAAAGTTAGTGTCTAGTCTTGTGCTTAATGGGATTAAGAACATTAACATGGTACTAGCTCAGTCAATGTCTCAGAGAACAGATAAAAAGCTCAGTATTCACAGGAAGCAGATAATACAATAAGCCCTGGTACATCAAAACTGAAGACAAACAAACAATGGCCCACGCAGGCACCCATGTTTATAGTATGTCCCAAATTATGGAGCATTTTAGTGGCTCATAGCCAATTCCTTTTGTGATTATAATTTATGAACAGATGGATAATAAGCACAAAGATAAATATTTAATATGCCATGTTAGATATTAAATATGTAATAAGTTGCATGTCAGCAGGATCACAAGATAACACTCACTGATGCTAATAATGCATGATCACACTCTTGAGAACAGCACGACATGATATGTTTATTTGGTCTCGATTTCTCACTTTAAAAACACATTTTCAGTTTGCAAACTCACATGCAAGACATTGTGTACAACAACCAAATTAATTTGAGTAGATGGCTCCCTCAAGTGGCCAAAAGAAACAATATCTTGTCAGGAACTCCCATTAGTTAATGTTAATGGATGGGAAAATTCCATATAACTACAGTAAATTGCATGCGAACTTCATAATGTCAGTCTGCTAAACATCAATATCTAAGCATAATGTCAGTGTGATCACCTCTGAAGCCCAATAAAGATCACACTGACATTTTGCTTGAATGCTAATGACTTCAATTCAAAGTGCTACAGTGTATAAATGCCATCACTTGCATTTTGACTTTTTTTTATATCAGTAGAGTAGAGTAAATAAGTAAAGTCACTCTGTATTCACAACAAATGAATGTTCATAAAGAATTTACTTTTTAATGTGTCATTAATATGTTCATTTATAACAATACGCAGCTGAAAGAGTAATGAAGAGGGGGATTTTCAGAGGTGTTTCTTTTTTTGATCTTTAGTTTTTCTTGATTCAGATTTTCTGAGGCGACTAACTCCTTTGAGCTACCTCAATGACTCTTTAAAAGACTAGATAACTGATGGACTTAATTTCCTCTCCCCGGCTTAGTGCCCTTTTTGTGGGCATGTTTTAGGCAAGTTTTGGGCGATGTCTGTCAGACTGTCTCTTTCTTCTCGTATCTCCTGCAGGCTCTGTTCAAGATGTTGCAGCTGTTTCTCTTGATCGTGCGCAGCACTGTGGAGCCTCTGAATCTTTCCTGTGAGAGACGGACTCTCCACAGCACCCTGGAGAACTTGAAGACGGGCTGCAGTCTCATTCAGGATACGATCATAGTTCTCCAGCACCACATTAGCATCTGCTCACATCAACGGGAGAAGAGTATGACTTAGAGAAGATTGCTTGAGGAATACCTTTGTTCCATCTAAAAAAAAAGCACATTAAAATTGACCAAAAAAGAAATCAGGATTTGAATTTACCCAGTTGTTTAAGCAACAGAGTGAGCGTGTTTGTAAAGGACTCCAGCTGACTCTTGGCTGTCTCCATGCTGTCTATCACACTCCTTGAAGAAAGCTGGATATCCTGAGGAGAAATGGCACATCAGCATCATTACTGAATGTCCTGCAGAAGTCTGTGTTCTAATAATAATGACATTGAGGTCCTATCCAACTGGACAAACACTGGCAACTCCAACATCATGTTAAAGCCAAATTGTTTACCTCCTCTGGCTCCATGGTTTCCTGTTTCTGTGAAGCTTGCCTTTCCAGCTCAGTCAACTGCTCCAGGGTGGTGTCCACAGCTGAACGCAACTGTCCAGATGCATGCTTAGTCCGTTTCCCCTGCGTGAGGGACACTTTGGCATCCTGTCATGAATAACAGCATAACAGGGCTTTCAGTTCTTGCTTCAGTCCAGACTCCTCGAGGCAATGCAGTGTTTATACACTTAGGATTTGATTCTAAATGGACTAAACTCCAAGTTTGTTATACACCTCTATAATCACAATTTGTTTATAGCATAAAAAACCTATTCTAAAAAAACTTTGAATCAAGAAAAGCTTTGTGAAATGTATTTCTTATTTGCATAATTTAGACCAGGACTGACAAATATAACCACTTTTGTTTTTTAAATGCTTTAGCGTAGACCCACTTTAGCCACTGCATCTGCAGACTCCTGGGCTTGTTTAGCTGTGCTGCTCACAGACGTAGCGTTCTCCACTGCAGGCTTAATCATTCTCTCTGTCTGCTTGACTCTTTTTTTCACATCCACCAGAGTCTTTTCCTTTAGCACCTTCTCTCTCTTCAGATATCCTTTGCTATATGTGGGCAGTTGAGGCCAGTCTTGTTCTATGTCTACAGCAGAGAACAGAGAACATGATGTAGAGTACATCATCACAACATTTCCATTCCGTTATACACTACCAGTCAAAGCTTCTTATGCTCACCAAAAATGGCGTTTACACAGCAAAAACAGTAACATTGTGAAATACTAGTACAACTTCAATTAAGTTTTCTATTTTAATACATTTTAAAAGCTGAAGTTTCAGTCAGTCTTCAGTGTCATGTGATCCATTTAGAAATCATTTTAACATTTGCTGCTCATGAAGCATTTATTAGTATTATAAAGGTGAAAACAGATGTGCTGCTTAATATTTTGTATAAGCTCTATATTTTTTCAGGATCCTTTGATGACTAGAATGGTCAAAAGAACAGCATTTATTTTAAATAAAAATTCTAGATTATAAATGTCTGTCACTTTTATGCTATCCAAAAAGAATATTGCTGCTGCTGTACTCCTCACAGTCCTCAACTGCATCATATTACTCTCTTTTAATCCCCATTTGTTTACATTACAAAAGACTAATTTTAAACTGGCAGTACAGTACACAGTTTATACAGCTCAGAACATTTAAGTTGGAATTAGGACACATTTACTTCTATATTTACCACATTTATTGCTTGTCTGTCATAATTTAAAGCCAGATTCTATGTATCAACAGTGAAAATATGAAAGAGGTAAAAAGCAGAACCAGTTACCTTCCAGACCCTTCTTTAAAGACAGGATCTCCGCCTCAACCCCTTTCCCTGTCACCACAGAGGAGACGGCTGACACCTTAAATCCCTCAGCCACAGCCATCAGCTTCAGATAAAAAGACAAAAGATGTATCTCATTACACTGTCTTTTGGCAGGAAATTGTCACATTTGAATTTGCTTTGAGCTGAGAACACATCCCTGTTGTTTTTTCTCTCATGCCGTAACATTTCCCACCAGACTGGGTGGCAGGAGGTGCTAAAACTAACAGAATGAAAGAACTGATAGACCTCTAATTACTAGGACTTTATTTGTAGTACTTTGTGTGTTTCTTTATCAGTGTGATCAGGCTTTACCTGCTTGAGCTCTTGAACAGTTTCCAGGTGTTTTTCTACACTGTCCACGTGAGGCTGTATTTCCTCTCTGGTCTTCTTTATCAAATGCTCTGTGGACTTGACAGAAACATCCAACTCAGCAGTCCTGTTTATCAGGTCCTTGATCTGAAACACAGATTCATTTGGTTCAGAATATATTCTTTTGATAACTACACATTTATTTAGGAAATAAAAGTATTAATATTTTTATTGGCTATGGCCTGAGACACTGGCATAGGTTCCCTGTGACCCAGCAGAGGAAAAGCGGTATGGAAAATGGATGGATTTTATTGACATATCATCAGATAATGTCACAAGCAAGGTGTTTTACAAAAACCATACCATGGCAAATAAGCTTCTTACAGATTACAACAAATATATAGGCTAATGCTATAGATCTTTCGATTTGATATTTGGTAAAAAGAAGAAAAAAAAAACTGTATCCATTAAGGAACACCTATCAGCATTAAAAGGGATGGCATATATTCTGTTATCAATTGCTCACCCTCATGCGTTCCAAACATTTAAAAGAGTCATACAAAGCCAATTTTCCACAAGCTAATATGATTCTTTAGGGTCTTAATGGAAAGTTTGTAATATAGTTTGTTTTAAAATTTCTCAAAGATACTTTGAAAAAACGCTAATTTTCCCCTGTCAAAAACAGCACTTTAGAAATCACTCTGTTCTATGTACTTCCCCTTTCAATCTTCACAAGCTCCGCTGACTCTGCTCCTCTTTTCCGGATGCTCTCAGAGGATCTTTTTTTAGTCATATTCACAGTGAAACTTGCTAATTAGCACATTATTAGGAAAGGCGATTTGCAAAGATTTATTAAAAGACATTATACTCACTGCTTCTATAGGTGAGGCTGGATCATGAATGATTCGAGTGAACAAACACATTTCCATTGATCAAGGGCGCGTTTCCCTTCAGAACCAAACTTAACGTTAATTCTCCACATCTTTAGTCACTCAGATGTGTCTCTGTTTGATGACGGCTTACTCAGGGCGGGGCTGAGGTAAGACAACAGTTCAGTCTGTGTGACATGCTGCTGTCAATCAACTATTGTGGGAGGGGCCTCTGTCGGTGTGACGCCACATGCATTTGAGAATGGCTTGATTATTTTTGATTGAACTTATTTTTATTAAATTAAAAGAAAACTACTGGTGGATCTTTATCATTGTTGGGTGGTTGTGTACACACACTCCCAACACACATTTCAGTCCAAACAGCTTGTATGACCTCTTTAAGATTTTTGTTCATCCTTAGAACACAAATTAATATATTTTTTTATGTCATCCAAGAGCTTTCTGACCCTGCATAGACAGCAATGCAACTGACACATTCATTAAACATGGTAGTTGCATGGCTATCTATGCAGGGTAAGAAAGCTGATATTTAATCAAAAATGTATTAATTTGTGTTGCTAAGATAATTGAAGTGGGTTTAAAATAATGTGAGAGTGAGTAGTTAATGACAGAATTTTCTTTTGTGTGCACGATCCCTTTAAAAGTATGACAGTTCAATTAGAAATGCTTCTTAGTATATAGCTTTGCTTGCAAAACATATGGCTGGAACCATAAAATAATGTTTATGAAAGCTTATGAAAATTACATCTAAGCATTAACAATAAAATAATTAATCATTTTTCATGAATCAACTCTAGATGCATAAGATTTCAGTTAATAGGATTAAAATGTCGAGCAATTATTAGTATACTGAGGAATTATTAGAAGTAACACAATGTCCATTCATAATGCATGAACAAACCTCTGTGATTTCAGGATCCTGGGTTTCAGTTACATTTGTTTGATTAAGCATCTGTGAGAAAGACGTTATATTGGACTCCTGTGCTGTGAGGGTGAAACTGCCATCCGTTCTGTGTAGTTCAGATAGTGAAGCAGTGATATTCTCTAAAATGGCGGCTATTTCAGAGTTGTGCCTCTGAAGGGACAGGTGTGTCACTAAAGTCTCATTAACTTCAAGCGTCAGATTCTCCTTCAAACGCTGCATCTCATCCAGCCTTTAAGAAAAAAATAGATAGACAGTGACATTTAAAATGAGTTATTAAGGACCAGTACCCAAAGAACTGTAGCTTGATGAAAACAGACCGAAACATAATGTAACTCACTTCTCTGTGAGATCTTGTACATAGGTCTCCGTGGAGTTGTCTTCTAGTAACATTATTAGCTGTGAATAGGTTCTGTTAGCCATTTTAAATGCATCTTCTGCTATCTGGTCTATTTGAGCTGCCATGTCTGTGTGACTGTTAAAAGAAAACATTAGAAACAAAATTTGCAGAAGTCACATCTGAAACTCGAATTGACATTTGTAGTAAATTCAGTATTCCTGCTAACCTTTTCACTAGCACCTCAGACTCATTTACTATTGCGTTCCATTTGTTTGGTTCTTTAGGGATTACAGACGGGATGACCTGAGAATAAGATGTTTGAAGAGAAGCAGATAGACTCATTAGGACACGTTCTCTGGCCAGACGGATTAGACATTCATTTAATTGATCTGTGCAGACTCACCATGCTGTTAAGGTCAAGAGTCATCTTCTTAAGCTGGTCTTGCATATTCAGAGCAGTGGATAAAGTGTCACCCAGCTCTTGGCACTCAATTGCACCCTTCAGAGGCTTTTCTTTCTCTGTAACTTCTCCGCTGTCTGTTAAGTTGCAGTTCAGTGCTGTTGCAATGCTACGCAGCTGCAGCTGTAAGGTCTGGGCAGATGTTTCCAGCTGTGAGAACTGCTTGATGAAGGCCTCACGAGCCTCTGCACCAAAGGGAGTTTCCAACAAAATGACTCTCGTTGGCAAAAACAACAAAGCTGAATGGAGGCACAATGTGGCTACATTTTTTTTTTATATAAATGACTAGACAAATAAATTTTTCTTGGCATACAATAACTTTCAAAAGATATAAGACTTTCATGCTCACCAAGGCTGCAATTATGCAGGCTTATAAAACAAAAAAAATCAATATAAATAAATTCAGCAACACTGTACAATATCATCACAACTAAAACATTTTTTTTGAATATATTTGAAAATGTCAGTGTTCCTGAATGTTTAATATTACGTCAAAATTAAAGCTGAATTTCCAGCAGCCAATATTTTAGTCTTATTAAGTCACACGATCCGTCAGAAATCATTTTAACATGCTGCTTTGGTTTGTAAGAAACATAAACTGAGCTGCTGAATATTTTTGCTGAAATGCATTTTTTTCAGGATTCTTTGAGGAATAGGAAGTTCGAAAAGAACAGCATTTATTTGAAACAGTTTTTTGTAACATTATAAATGTCTTTACTGTTATTTGTGATCCAATTAATGATACCTTGCTGAATAAAGCTATTAATTTCTTTAAAAAAATTAATATACTATACAAATGTTTTAAAAGTATTGCATTTTATTAGTTATGTTGCTAGTCTGGCTGATTTTAGTTTGGTCAGCAGGATGGCACTGATAGAAAATAATGTTGTGATAAAATGTTAAGATTTAAAAATGCTGGACATTTTTCAAATCCGTTTCTAGTGAAAACCAGACATTTAACAATTACACAAACAACTACATAAGCAGCTCTAATTAAACACATTTTATGTACATTGTGTGACTTACTACTAACTATATAATGGTGCTATAATGTAAAAAAAAGACTTATTAGGCTTTTGAAGGGGCATTATTAATTTATTTGTTATTTCATGACATTAATCTGCCTACTATGTAGTAAACAGTAAATGTACTGTACTTGCTGCATATATCAGATTTCAGGAGAACTGGACATTAAAAATGATGCATTAAACATTATTAAGTATTGTATTGTATAATAAAATATATTGTATTATTTATTATTGTATAATATTAGATAGTTACCCCTGGTATTTTTTGTTTTTCCAAATGTTTGTTTGTGAATTCTCTTATCTTGGGAGTGAGGAGGTTAAAGAAATGTGCTTTTCACCTTGAATCGCTAGGAGGTCCTCCAGGGCATTGGGCAGATAGTCTTCAACTTGGTCCTTCTGTATGTGATTGTCCAGGCCGTTGTATTGGTGTCTGTGTGGCTGGTGTCCCCGATAACGCCGAGTGTGTCTATTGCAGTCATATCTGCTGAGCAGCATCTCCAACTCCTGCAGTCTGGCCTTCAGTTTACTGGCCTGCACATGCAAAAAAAAATATTAACAAAACATGTGGGTAAAAATGTCATTATAAAAAAAACAGAAAAAACCCTGGAAATTCAAAACATTCAATTACAGCAGTAGGTGTATGTTTGATTATTAGCTTGAGCCCCACTGAGCTTTCACTATCACTTAAAGGGCAAAGCTAAAACCAGTCTTGCATTACCACCCATTCATGCACATTATAAAAACCTGGAATATGTGGGTCAGGGAGACCTAAGCATCTGAGCAAAGGAACTTTGTGAGTGGGCGAGATAACTCTTAATTGTGAACCTTTTAATTTGCTGAGCAACCATTACATCAAAAGATAATTTCTCATGCTTCATCATCATATCTCTCTCTCTCTCTCTCATGGACTGAGGAAGGCCCACCTGGTCTCTGATGAGACTGTAGCACACAGGGCACTCCTCACATTGGTGGGTCAGGCGGTTCTGGTAGTAGTTCAGTTCACACTTGTCACACTTATAACCAACAAATCCTTGGCGACAAGAACACGTCCCATTGTCATGGCACTGCATCAAGGTCGAGCCCATGGGATCACAATTACAGGCTATAGGTATAAGAAAAACAGTGACTCAACCAATACTTGTATGTGAAAGGCACAATGGACAAAATTATATAAAAAGGCATAGTTCACCAAAAATGAAAATTCTGTCATTAATTATTCAAGTTCATGTTGTCCCAACCCCTTAAGACTTTCATTGATCTTCAGAACACAAATTAAGTTATTTTTGATAACATCTGAGAACTTTCTGACCCTAGACAGCAACAGAACTACCACATTCAAAGCCCAAAAAGGTAGTAAGGACATCATTAAAGTAGTCCATTTGAGATCAGTTATTCAACCATAAGTTTCAGACAATGGTTGACAACTAAAATTTGAGAATTAAATAGTTTATTTGTTACTTAAAAAAGTTAAATAAATATAAAACATTAAAATACAAACATTAAACTATTTGGACTTCTGTCTGGTTCTGATTATTGGTATCAATACCTCTGCAGCCTCTAGAAGAGAAACCAAAGAATCCCATTCGACAAGTGTCACACGATAGCCCCTCTACACCTGTTCGACACATGCATTGTCCTGTGACTGGATGACATGCTGAAGAGGAGGAGCCAATGGGGTTGCAGTTACACCTGTATAACAGAAGAATAGAATAGTATAGAATTTATGCAGTTTAGTTGATAGGCTGATATCCAAACAGATCTTACATCTCGCAGCCCAAGCCTGGTTGCAGGTTGAAATAGCCGGTTTCACACTGTCCACAGTCTCTCCCTGTCACATGACTCAGGCAAACACATTTTCCTGTATCCAGGTGGCAGCTATTCGGGGATCCTGATGTCCCAGCCACGTTACAGGCACAAGCTGGAAACCGAAATTCATAAATTGACAATGCAACATACCCAGAATGTTAAGTTTCCTGAGTTACAAAGAGTTTTACAAAAAATCTTCACACTCATGATCGCAAATGATGTATAGCTCACGCACAAAATGTTTTTTTAATGTCTACATTCTAATGAGGCGTGCAAAAAAGCAAGATCTTGAACAAGAACAAAATGCTTAATGTTCCCGAGCTTCTCAAAAACAATTTCATCTAACTTTCTTGAAATCTCAAAAGCATCAAAATTGTTTTTACACACAGCTAATGATATTTTCTATCTCTTAACTCATCTGCACTAATGTATCTTCAGTATATGAAGCCATTTTCTTCTGGCTGGTTCCACAATGTAGGGGGTTTTAAGTTTTACTTTCTTCACTACTTATTTTTTTCCTCCCGAATTCAACAAACAAATGTCTTCATTTTTTGCCACGTTCATGTTTTAAATAATACTCACGTTTGCACTTTCGCTCTGCATTGAGTTCATTGGCCAAAGCGTTGCCGTAGTAACCTGATCTGCATTTTTCACAATGGTCCCCAGTCGTATGTCCCAGGCATTTCAGACAGCGTCCAGTCATGTGATCACACACACCCACTGCATTGGGATCCACATTCCCATTACACTCGCACCTCACACACGGTTGCACTTTGCCTCTCCTGCCCAGAGGGTTGCCATAGAAACCATCTTCACATAATTCACACCGTACACCTGGGAATCCATTAAAATCCATTAACAAAATCTACTTTCTATTTATTTTCACCCTTTGTGTTTGTGCTTTGGATGCAAGCATCTGCTAAATGGCTAAATGTATATTTATTTACAGCAAGTGCATAATATGTTTTAATTACTAATCTGTTCGCATATAAATGCTGAACTGAGCTAAATTATGTAAATAGCACATAAACTGACTGCAACTGACCCCTTTGGCCTGCTGAACAGTTGGTACAAACCACGTCCCCTGTCTCTGGCACCTGGACACAGGTGGTGCGATCTGGACAAGGACAAGGTAAGCAGTCGCCTGGGCTGCCAGTCAGTGCATTGCCATAGTAACCATCTTCACAAAGCTCACAATAACGACCTGTAGTGAAGTCTCTGCAGTCGCACACACCTGCAATAAACACACCAACAAAGAAAGCATATGCAACTTAAACATATATATTTCAGGTACTGTTTCAGGCAAATTTTCTCAAGGAAAAACAAATCCCTCAATTACTGCTCTAAAATAGTCGATTGGGACTACATTATTATATTATAAGCTGATTTGTATACAGCCACTTACACTTAAGGAAGTTTTTTATTATTTTACAAATATTATATAATATGTTTACTCTATTTTACATTTACATTTTTGGAAACAAAAAATTAAATGATTGCTGTTAAATAAAATCAAAAAATCTTGACATGTTATGGTACAAATATTCAGTGAAATGCTCCTATCTATAGTTCATTATTCTAGCTGACAAACTAGTCACAGAATATCTCTGATTCTGAGGTAAATGTGACACTACTGTATACCTTCGGAGATTTATTCATGTTTATTTCACACTGTTACTGAAGAGGAAGAGATGATCAGTTCACTTGCGTTTCAGTGATCTGTCACTTCACATTAAAAAGCATTAAAACGGCATTTCTTGTTTGAATATTGTAATAAAATGGACATAATATACAATATATATACACAAAATATAAAACTTTTATATAAGTTAATTGCGATTTATTGCATGGGAGGTGTGCTTTAATGTTCCACTAATTGATAGGGATTTAAGAATGAGAATCAACATTAAAATCAACAAATCTACATTTTTTAACCAGATTTTACCCAGTTTTAATTTAAACTGCATATACTGAGACAAGACGTGTAAGAAATTTGGAGACAAATATGAAATCAGACCGTCTAAGACAATCATCAGATTCATTGAACCTCACACACTGAAACTCAGTATTACAGCTCCATGAATACAATATGAGTTTCTACAAAAGCAAACAAACTCAAATGGCTTTCTGGTTCAGTGCAGAAACACCAGGGTGTGAGCAATCAAGTATCAACCTATCAGTTCAGACAAGAAGCTCAACACTGCCAATGTCAGCACAAAAACACAGGCTGTAATGAGCCACTGGATCCAACCATTTGGATTCTGCACATACTCCCTAATAGTTTAATTTCACAGGAATTAAAAACAAGTAGAGATATACTACAAAATACACAATAGAATGTCCATTACATAAGCATCCAAAGAAATAAATAGAATTAAGCAAATACTATAATATTATATATAAAATTAAATGTTTTATAAAGTGCATGATTGTCTGCGTGTGTGTCTGTGTGTGTGTGCAAGTACATAGTCACTTCGTACAGAATCCAACATGCTTGCTGTACATAAAATAGACTCTGTGATTAAGGTAAAAAGTGCAATATCCATCTGAAACAGCAGATGGCAATATACTATTATATTAAATGTGTGAAAGTGAGTTAGAGAAAAGAATGTGCCAACAGTAGTCGGTAACTATGCAGCTTACCAGCCTGTTCAAATGCATCTCTTTTCAAAAACTGATTCAGTGGTAAGAATTTAAAGGTCTTTTATTCTCTTTACCAATAAGAAAATAACATCTTCAGAAATATATAGGGTATATAAGGGTAACAGCATAATGGGGAGTAAATTCTTGACCTTCAACTTTCAAGTACATTAATAGTAAACCCTCACCCCCCCCCCAGTTCTTTACCCGTGTATGTCTAAAATAAATACAGCACATGAAATGAATAATAAAATAGCCTTATGAAAAACAAGCACTCAGAAAGACCAAGGGAAAAAAACATGATAAGGCTAACATGCATTTTACTGGAAACCTTTGTATGTTGTATATAGCTTTAGTGCTGAAGTTCCCTTTTGAAACAGTCTAAAGACAAATCACCAGCGTAACAACAGAAAGAAAGTAATAATAAAACTATAGTGTTAAAGGAATTAAGTCCCTAAAATAACCAGTCTGTGGTAAGGATGTCTTAGAAACTCAAGCTGATAAACGATTGAGATATTCAGATGGTTTGAGAATAGAAGCACATAAGCACTACGCAGTACAAAATGGTGAAAAACAACTCAGTTTGTCAGTAAGGTCGTGTGGAGCTCTGTAATGGCTAATTCACACCTATCAATCAGGTAATCACATCCTTAACATTAAAGGACTAAAACTTCACACTCCTGCTGTCCCTCAAATGCACTAAAAACCACTGAGAGAATTTGCGAAGGTTAACACTAATAGATTTAATAAGGTTTCACAGAGAGAGATAGCAGAGTGCCTCAGAGAAAAAAAGTCTGAGCGAGAGAGAAAAGTATTTGTTAGGGGTAGGAATGCACCGATGTGGAATTTATGCAGCAAATTACTTATTTTAATTATTTATGAGAAAAATTGGTTGTAATTATTGTATTGCAATGCCGATTGTATAACAGACAGTAACATAAATGGAAAGCATACTTCCACAAATAGAACAAAGAATAATGTTATTTTTGTGAATAAAGCATATAAAATATCTCTAGTACGGAAGACTTTGTGATTTTGAAAAGGATTTGACCAGCGTTAATAGATCCAAATCAGAGGCAGAGAAATATAGAGAAAGAAAGCAAGAGACCGAGAGGAAGAGACAGATGGACAGAGAGATCAATAACGGGGAACCGGTGTGATAACTTCAAATGAAAAGCACAGTAGTTCATAACGAAGTCTGGAGTCTTTTAAGAAAAGACTATAGGGCCGTCTGGGTTTTTGTTTTTTTTGGTCTGATTTTATAAGCAGCTGGACTGGGCCGTGTTCCTCTTCCTCTGTTTGTTTGTTCTGCTGAATTAGATTTAGGAGGCATTTTATTTTCAGTCTTTGGGAGGTCTGGGGACACAGCGTGTATGCGCAGACATATGTGTCTGTGTTGGTCTGACCTGGAGGAAACAAATTTAACTCTAAAAGTCTTACTGAAAGAACCACCACCTCATATATCACTTCCCCAAGACAAACCTCAACTCTCCCAAAGATCAATACCACTCTCTTACACAACAAAACAGTGGGCTCACAGCAACACAACATAATGCAGAGCAAAAATGTTTTGAACACTCTGCAATACCTTAAAGCACAGCAAAACACAGACAATTTTATGGTGTTGGAACACTTCTAATATAGCCACATGGACCACATTTTTGGGGTCTCCATTTATTGTAACTGCATGGAAAGGATTATGTGTTTTTGATGGTTTTATGGAAGAGAGCAGACGAGGGTGAGAAATGACAATCGGCATGTTTGTGTGAGTAAAATGTAAGATTCCCAAATGCTAAATTCAAGGTCATGAAGTGAGACAGTATTACAGATTTTGTCGGTGACCCATTTCATTCACTTCGCTGCCCCAGTAATGTTGCAATCCAAAGGCAACAGGTGACATGGAAAATTTGGACCAGATTCATTTAAATCATAACTGAGTGCTTGAAGATGACGGATGACATTTCTGTCAGCATTGCAACCGATGATGAGAATGTGTGCAATACAGCTGAAATGATTAATCACAGGACGTTTTCCAGCACAAACAGCCAGTTACACCTGGTCACAAAGGTATAAAGAGACAGACAGAAGGGAGAATGGGAAGGTGAGAGAGGTTACATTTAATTCTGTTTGAGTGTAAAAGAAATGCTGGCTACCATCTGTCTGCCGGCCTCGGCGGATGTTAAAGTTGCCCTTATGGTAATATGAGACAGATGTGGCAGCTATTGACTGGCAGATGCCATACACACCCACACCCACACAGAAACAACCACTTCCCTGTGCGCAGATCAAAAAGCTGCTGGATGGAAGTTGCTTTCATTTGCATTCTGAAACAAAAGTCTCCTTATTCCCTCAAACTCCTCACACTGATATCAGATCCAATTCATATTTAATGGCTAATCAATCAAGATTAATCAAGTTAATTTTACATGCTGTCCAACTAATGGTCACAAAAGAAGCCGGGTTCATTTTGTATTCAAATCAGAATCCTAAATATTCACAGACTCATCTGTGCTATGCAAAACAGGATGATGTCCACGGCCAGAGGTCTGCTGGGATTATGATATCAATGTCTTTACTTGAAATCTCGCATCTCTTCAGGCAAGTTTATTCCTAGCGCCTGACATTTGTACCTTTCCTCTTTTTGAATTATTCACTGCTTTAGGGTGGCTAAATGTCAGCACCTCCACATGGGCCCTTCCTGACTCTTTGAGAGGGGTGAAAGAATGAGAGTAATATAAAGACGTCCCTCTCTTTCCAAAAACAGAGGCATGAAAAGGAGCCGTCCCTGCAGCTGTCCTTTGGGAAAAGGGCGCTCTTGACCCCCGGTAGCTGCCAGACTATATCCGTCATAAGGCAGTCGAGCTCGTAAGAATATTCATTACAGTTTGGTCTACATTAAAGAGCTAATTAGACTGTAGCATTTTCATTTATGAGGCTCCAGATGGTTAGCCAAATACTTTTTTATGTTGCAATGGCATCAGATGGAATACATCTTCGAAATCAGTTAACAGCAAAAAGATTTATTTAAGAGTGTGTATGTGTCTTTATTTATGCTTTGTTATACCGTCTGCTGTTTTGTTTAGCAGAGCATTTCTGAGTATAGACTATCGTTCAAAAGTCAGCGGTTTGAATTTCTTCCTAAATTAAATGATTTTATTCTGTTATATGAAGACATTTTTCTTGAGCAGTAAATATTTCTAAAAAAAAGATCATTGTGACACTGAAGACCAGATTAATGGCCTGTAAAAATGTAAGTTTTTATTACAGGAATACATTACATTTTATAATATCTTAAAATAAAATATGCCTAATTTAACCTTTAATTACATTTCAAAATATCACAGTTTCACTAAACAAATATAAGCAGCCTAAAGCCCTAATCGGATGAGACTAGTTTTCTAAACTATGTGTGAGTTTTGATTCTTATCACCTGACGTCCACGATTTTCATTTCATATTACAGAGGTGGGAGGGTCTGTTTTGTACATCTGGGCATCACAGAGATCTGTATACACTCTGTATACGTGCATTGCGTATAGTCATTCGGATTAATTACAATAAGTATAATCAAAAATACTCTGGTGAAGCTAAATGCCAAGTACAGAAAAAAATGTTAATGTGTGGTTACTTTAGTTTTACAATTACGTTTTTTTTTAATTTGTAGTAAACCCAAGTTTAATTTTGATAACCGAGTGCAGGAATGAACGCGAGTAATCTTACCTGATACTGATATTACAATAGCCTGTCTTAATTGTTTATGTGATCTGGCTCTTTATTTGTATTTTTTTTTTTTTTATATATATCAAAATATATCACTGAGTTTGCTGAAAAACAGCATTTGCTCTAGAATTATCACAGAGGTTGTGAGAAAAAACACAAACATGGCAGATTCGAACGGGATTAAAATCACGAAGTAACAGTAACATCTGTGAAACAAAAATTTCTCTTACGACCCCCTGTAAAACTAGTCCCGTCTGAATAGGGCTTAAAGGAGTCATACAAAGCCAATTTTCCACAAGCTAATATGATTCTTTAGGGTCTTAATGGAAAGTTTGTAATATAGTTTATTTTAAAATTTCTCAAATATAGTGTAAAAAATGCTAATTTTCCCCTGTCAAAAACAGCTCTTTAGAAATCACTCTGTTCTGTGTACTTCCCCTTTAAATCTTCACAAGCTCCGCTGACTCCGCCCCTCTTTTCTCAGGCACTCTCAGAGGATCTTTTTTAGCCATATTCACAGTAAAACTTGCTAATTAGCACATTATCAGGAAAGGCGATTTGCAAAGATTCATTAAAAGACATTATACTCACTGCTTCTGAGGCTGGATGATGAATGTTTAGCGTGAAAATGCATTTCGGTTGATCAAGGGCGCGTTTCCTTCAGAACCAAATGTAACGTTAATTCTCCGCGTCTTCAATCACTCAGATGTCGGGGGTAAATGACTACTGCTATGTTCATTAATACATTCAACAACAAAACACCTCAATCTCTTAGGAGTCTTGCTTGTCTCTGCATCTCGGTCTGATGACGGGTCACTCAGGGCGGGTCTGAGGTAAGACACCAGTTCAGTCTGTGTGACACGCTGCTGTCAATCAACTACTGTGGGAGGGGCCTCTGTCGGTGTGACACTGACATGCATTTGAGAATGGCTTGATTTCAGAAGGGGCAACTTCTTTTTATTAAATTAAAAGAAAGCTACTGGTGGATCTTTATCATTGTAGGGTGGTTTTTTACACACACTCTCAACACACATTTAAGTCCAAACAGCTTGAAAAGTGCATGTGGCACCGGATGACCCCTTTAAGAAATATATAGCAGACTGGAAATAAATAAAATAAATCTTTAATAAATAATTTTTGTATTCCATACTATGTAGTTGTTCTCAGCAAACAGACAGAAATCTGAAGCTTCAGAATAATTTTACTCACCAATACTCACTTCTAGTAGAAAAACTACGAAGACTGAAAGCTGAGACTTTTTGTTCAGTCCTTGAATTGAAACTATGTTCCCGACTCTGAAAAACAGAACGCTGATCATGACGAAGACAGACAGTCTTTTCTCTCTACAGAACGTCTTCCTTATATTTTCCCTTCTCCTTTCATTATCTTTTTTCACCTCCTTTATAAGGTCAGCTTCACTGTGGAAACTGATAACAGGAACAGTATGAACAGAAAGAAAAAAAAAAATCAGAAAGGAAGATACAGAAAAACAGCCTTTTAAATGTATGAGTCACCTTTATAAAACACATGAAAACCCACATTCTCAGCAAACCTTTCTTTTTCCGCCGCTGCCCTCTAAGCCTAATTTTATGGATGGGATCCTTTAAATTAACATGCTCAGGAAAAGTACTCAAAAAAGAAACCAGAAAACACTCAGGCACGCAAAATATATGTGCATCCGAAGGACATATGCTTGACTTCATTAGCCCTCCAGCACAACACTGTGCCACGTTCCATTTTTCCGCTGCAAATATTACGTTTTTCCAATCTGTTGTATTGCTCGCAGGAAAATAGAAATGACATGAACAGGCAGACATTAAATAAATCACAATTACGAATCACCACTGGATCCAGCCCGGGAGAGGTGAGCTTCCCTCCTCTCTAATCTCAGACCAAACAAACAACACCTGTGCTGAGTGACAAGACTAATAACCAATTAACAGTCAATTACAACCATATTACATTACTGTGAGAAACACCCTCTCGATCAGAAATGATAAATCAAAGGGGTGTTGCCCATCAGTGCCCAAACCCTTCCTGAAGTGGAAATGAGATTGAATTGATGCTCATCAAAGGACTAACAAAACATAATTATGCATACGAATGCGAAATGAGATTAAAACACACTTTGGTTTTTGGCACAGAGAAAAATGAAGAGTGACGTATGCATATGCTAATGAAAAGTGTGCTAGTTTTCAGTAGGGACCTTGCGGGCCTAGTTCTATTTACAAACCTGGAAAATAGTTAAGCAGCTAAATGGCAATGAACAGCGCCCGCTGTGACTTAGGCGAAATCTGCTTTGAAGTTAAACAGGTTCATAAATAAATAAAAGGAACGGGCTCCTCCTTTTCTCTGGAGAGGTGGAGATTTCCTGTGCATACATTCGTTCGATCTTTCGCCCCCCCTCGAGCTCCTTTTGCTTTGATTCCCTCTTTCCTTATTTCCTTCCATTCCCTCCCTCTTTCTCGCATACATGCGAATCGCTTGCTCTCGTTTGTCCTTTTGCCTACCCCGAGTGGTAGATAAAGTCATGTCTGACATTAATTTGTAATGTTAAAGACTTGTACCAAACTAATCACACATTACGCTCATAATAAGAACGATGGAGGTTTAATTTGCCGCATATTAGAAGAGTGAAATTACTCATCAGTGTGAAAGAGAGACAGTCAGAGAGAGAGAGAAAGAGCGCTCAAATCCACGCAAGGAGTCGCCGCTGAAAGAAGACAAACACAAACAAACACTCTTTGTTGTGCAATCGACATTACAATTAATTAGCCTGTGGCTGGCTCGCAGGTCTAATAGAGGGGAGAGGAACGAACGTGAACTATCTACCCCGTACAGACAGACAGCCCGCTATTCTAGCTGCTAATGGGGTCACGGAAAGAACAAGAGGAGGAATGAAAGAGTGAGAGAGGAACAAGGGGAAGCAGTGCAGAAAATGACAGGAACAAGAAGAGGATTGTGAGAGGAACATTTGAGTGATTTTGCTGGAGGTGTAAAAATGTATTTGGAAGCCTACAGTCAGAGACGTTATAAGCAGACCACTTGTAGATAAATGGAGAAATTGCAGCAGTCAATATGGAAGCTGTAGAAATTGAACTTCCATCTTTTAGATAAAAGAGCATATGGGCTTTTTGATGGAGCTTTTTCTTTTTTAACCTAGAAGAAATAAGGACTGTACTTGAAGGTTTACTACACCACTATTTAAAAGTTACAGTAAAACATTGTTTGAGGGAAATTCATCTTTTTTGTGTTTGGCTCCTAATTAGTCAAAACGCATTTAAAACTTTTTATACAGTTTGAAACTATTATTCCCTGTTAAATATGTTTTTTAATAATAATTTGTTATTGTAAATGTATATGTTTTTAGAATTATAAAAATTCTAAAATTCTGTCTTCCACTAAAAAGATTGGGATCGGGTGAAAAGAATAACATTTTTATTCAACAAGGTTGCAATAAATTAAACAAAAGTGACCAGAAAGACATTTATAATACAATTATAAATAAAATTTTTCTAGTTAAAATGACTGCTTATAGGTGTGTCTCAAAAATAAGAATATCATGAAAAATGACATAGACACTTGATTTATTACATGTAAAAAAAAAAACATTTAAATTTTTTTTTTGATGATTAGAGCTCATTAAAGTGAAAAATCCAGTGTCTGTAACTAATCTTGATAATTTCCCCACTTTTTACAAGATGTAACTGTAATCTGAATACTTTGCTGTTTGATTTAACTGTAACGTGTTAAAGTTACTAGATTTTTTATATCCTGGTTACTTATAGTGCATGTGCATACAGTGAAGTGTGTGTGTGTGTTATAAGGAGCAATGATTGCTTAAGCTTCAGTTTGACCATCCCAGGAGAGAAATGCATTTGAAATATATTAAAATATGATATGAGTGCAATACCACATTTTCAGTAGCCATTACAAAAATGTGCTATATAATCCTTAAGAAATCATTCTAATGTGCCGATTAGGAAATCAAGAGACTTTTCTTATTAGCACAGTTGAAAATGCTTGTGTTGCTTAATGAACTGCGGAAATAGCAGTACCAAGTCTCTTTCAGTTGTTTAAAGGAGTTAATGTACTTGCATTTGTAAGTTACTGTACAGTATCGCTTTTGAAATTTTTTTTTTTTTTTTTTAAATGGCCCAACAAAAACATATTTTTCCAGTGATTCTATTTTTCTTTCAAGAGAAGAAGGATGTTCTGTACTCAAGAACAAAGCAAATAGAATAGGAGAGAAGAGGACAGCCCAGATTTACAAACATATAAGGAAAACATAAGTGTCTGCAGTTTGATAAAAAGACCCCTCACTGATGCTTAGCACACACTAAACAGCAGCTTTATTTGCAGTAGAGAAGACTCAATATAGCCCAAATAAAAAGCCATATCTAACACTTGAATAAAAAAAGGTTAGAAATGCATGGATGTATTGAACCTTTAGTGTCATTTTCATTCAAACAACAAGAATGCATTAGTGTTTCCCAAATAAAAGGAAAACACCTGCCTAGAGGGAAAACCAAGAAATGTTAAACAGTATAGGTTGCATCACCCGATGATACCCTGCATGAGAGCGGTGAACAGACTGCGTGCAAACAAACAAATACACTCCCAACCTGTCTCAGGATGGCAGGTCCCATGTTGATTGCAGTTGCAAGGTACACAAGGGGAGAAGGGTCCGCTATTAGGGGTTTCCCTGGTGAATCCAGAAGCACAGTGTTCACAGAACTGCCCAGTGAACCCTACAGGACAAGTGCACTCCTCCACCCATGAAGCATGTGGAACAATATTGTAGCTTGTCCAGACCGCAGATTCAAGGCTGACCCTGGAGAGTTGGGAGGTGTCTGTAAACAAGAAAAATAGGGTAAAACTTTTTTTTTGTAAGTAACTTTGCAACTACATGTTAATTAGCAGTCATTAGAGTATTAGTAGACTGTCTGCTTAATAACTTCTTACTTTATTTTGGTGGATCCACAACATATGACTATCAGAAACATTGCAGGTATATGTCAACTTATTCTACTGACCCTAAATGTACCCCAACAGTCTACTCAGTTTCTACTCTTAATAAAAATGAATTAACATGCAGTTGAGAAAGTTACTCATAGTAGATAGAATGTCTCAAGTGGACTATTGAAATAAAGCGTTACCGAAAAAAAGATGTATCACTATAATTGTACATTCTACATTTTATACAATAAATAAATACACCACAGTATAAATGTTTAAGACTAGTACGATTTAAAAATAAATTAAGTCATTTATCCATCAAAAAATACTTTAAATCATTGAACATTAAAGGTGACAGTAAGATATTTAATGTCAAGCAAAAGGTTTTCTTTGCAATAATTCATAAAATTCTACAAATTTCCACAGAAGAAATTCAGCATCACAACTAATGATATTATTCAACATAAATAATATTATTCATTTAGAAAATGCTTCTTGAGCACATTAGATATTAAAACTATTTGAATTAGTATCTTTATTTCTGAAGGGTCATGTGACACTGAAGACTGAAGTAACGATGCTAAAAATTCAGTTTCATCTTCACAGGAATAAAGTACATTTGAACATATATTACAACAGAAAACAGTTATTTTAAAGAAAATATTAGTGTTTAGTGGCATTGTTGAGTCCTGTAGAAAATGTAGAAAATGTAAAGAAAAAAAACACTACTGCAAACAAAAAAAACTCTCTAATAAATAAATAATCAATCCCTGGGTTCCAAAGAAATTGTAAAACAGTAAATACACTGTGTGATAAAAGGGCATATTTTTAAGAGAAAGAAACATGATGTGCTGTCTTAGAAAAGTCAAGTGCCCATTCAAACGCATTTGTATTTTTTTTTTTGAAGGGAAAAAAAAGGATTCAGCACTTCTGATGGATTTGGAAAGAGCATTCCACCATGAATCTACACTGAATGTGAAATCACTATGTCCCGTCCACTTGTAATTGCCCTCACGATGTAGCTTAGCTAGCCTGCCTGCTAAAGCCCCCCTCTGCCTCTCTTTCACCTTTGCTTACACACAGACAGACATCAGGACCACTGGGTGCAAGCAGATAGAATCTTTGATCACCATATGAATAAATGAACAAGGAATGAATTAATCAATAAGGGCTGAGTGGGGAGAGGTGGAACATGGTGAAGGTGAGTGGGTCTTTGTTTCTCTCAGGGATCCATACTGCCTCATAAATAGTGATAGATAGAGAATTTCTCTCTCACCTCAACTCTCTCTCTCTTCCTCCAGGGTCTGTGTGTCCTATCGTCTCAACTTCTCAACTTTCATATCGGGACATGGCCAGGAAAACTAATGTTTGTGTGTGCTTTTGAGAGATACCAGCATACAGACAAACCGTTTATCATGTGCACGTTGTAGCAGAAGAGGAGAGCGGTTTGAATGCATACACAGATTTGTTTGGATTTCAGCTCAGCAGTTTCCGAGAATCAATGAGAAGACCTGTCACTACAGGACGTGGTAGGAAAATAATTACGCTCTTTGGTAAGATGTAATTTACTTCCTTTGACGAAGAAAACCGTAGAGAGTGAGACAAAGTGTGCGTGTGAGAGAAGATGTATACTCCCACGCAGAATCACACGGTTTGTCTTAAACTCTTTGCTGCATGTGCAGTATGTGTAAGAGCAGCTTGGCAGGGATTCTCAGAGTTTAGTCTCCTGTTATAATCATTTTCTCTTTTTACTACAGCTTCTTACTATCGCACAACAAATGCAAATGTAAAAAAGCATCTATGAAAAGCTTGATGAAAAGCCAAACGAAATTGCCATATGCTGATGTTGCACACACACAAACGTCTGGAGTTACTGGAACCACAATTGTTTTTCTGATTTCTGAGGTGTTAACACATTTCTAATAATATATATTTTTTTTAAATGGCACGTGGACTCACGTTTCAGTCTGCCACGGAAACTGAAATACCTTTCTCAGGAAACATAAAGCAAAACCTGTTTTAAGCAACTCACAAACTATTCCCTGTAACAAACTATTCCCTATAAAACAGTGCATTAATTGAAGCTGTTACAAAGCATAGATTGAGAATTTTCTAGAAGCATGGATAAAATACCCACTAAAATCATTTTACCTTACCATATCCAAAAACTTGCTCACTCTGCAATTCTTTAATAGATTAAATGCACTAGAATAGTATGTGTAGACATGTTTTAATTAATAAACTTGTAATAATCAAGGATTTACTGACTTTTAATGCACCTTATTTCGAAATGTACGGAAATACATACTTTCATGTCTTTTAGTTATGGTCAGTTTTACTGTCTGGGATTTGACAGAATCACTGTTCTGTTCAGAATCATTTGTTTTGTCACAAGAGTACTGTTTAATACACTTATGATATTGCTTTTGGCTATTTTCATAAGTTTTTACTTCTTTTTCCAGTATAAAAGCATTTTATAGGCCTACAGTACATTATTGTTTTTAATGTAAAAAAAACAATTGATTTAAGGTAAAACAAAATGTGAAGAAATGAAACACTGAATTCATGACAGAATGGGAAACATCCACACCTATAATCCATTCAGCTGAATTGTTTTCCAGTGTGTGGCTCTTTCCAACTGGCAAATACAGTGGCACATTACTGCATGTATCCCAATGAGAACTGAAATCATGCCACAATGAAGGGCACTAAACACAATCACAGCACAGGAACGAACTGGGGGCATGACCAAACTTACAGGCTCCACTAAACTACTAATCGATGGCTGATTACAGTACAGTCCATAATGCCAAGTTGAAAATGCATGTTCTCTTTGCTATTTTAAGCAAATTTAGCTTAGTCTTTAATGACTGCATTTATTTCACATTTCAGAGCATGTATTTTCCTTACAATTGCACAACACACACACACACACACACACACACACACATATAAACAATGACTTACAGTTCTGGCCGCCTGCATTGCTTATATGTAGTGCAGTTAGATTGTAAAGCATTCTGCGGAACTCAAATGGGGCAATAGATGGATTTATTCTCTTCTCTGTTAACCTGGAAACCAGAAAGCAGAGATAATGGTTAGGAACATGTGACTTCATTTGCCGTAATAACTACGGTAGTGTTTTTCAAAAGAAAACAGCGCTCCTTATTTACGTAAAACTGAGCCTCTTTATTAAGGCCCACTATGTCTAGTCAATTTAAGTCATACGGAATAAAAGTCTCTCAGTATAAGCGAGTCACAAAATATATGAATTTTCTTGTCACTCTGCTAGGAAAGGGCCTGTCAAAACAGCAAATGCAAATGTAAAAAGCTTCTTTGAACAGAAAAGCTTCAGGTTAGCAGAAAACACTGCCAAGTAAAATATGCACACAGACACAGTACACACAGATGCCATGACTGAAAATACAATTGTTTTCTGATGTTTATTGTTGTTGTTCACACATTTATAATTATATTTTAAAAAATGTAGTCCCAGTGGGCAAGTAATTCAGTCTGCCATGGAAACTGAAATGTCTTAAAAAACACCAAAAGTAAATGACACAATTTCTCTTCCTATAACATAGCTGTTTCCTCCTGGTATTAAGATGTTTTTTTTTGTTTAAGTTGTCACTGCTATATAGAGGTGAAAAATGTATAGTAATTGGTTTAACACCCAGCTTTTAGCAGTACTGAAAGAAGAAATTAAAACTCTAGCACTTTCATCAGAACAATTATAATATTTTTAAACAGAAAGCCCATTCATGTGATAAATATGGCATATTTTACACCCTTCACAGCTAATACATTCAAGCTGAAATGCAATAATAAAAAAAATGAGTGGACTAAAATAAAGATAATTTATAAAAGAAACAGTATTGAGAAGAATTGCATTAGAAAAGTATAATTTTCCTTTTAATAATAATAATAATCCTTTTCAGTGTTTTATTTTTTGCACAAAAAAGATAAAAAGGGATTTAAAGGGTTATCAACTGAGAAATCAAATAAGAGGTCATTGTACCATAAACACATCCTGTACTTTTTTAGAGTTCAAAACTATAAAAATAGCTTATACTGAAGCCAGTCTGCTAAAACGACAGCTTGTGGAATGTGCCACTTTATGATGTAATAGTGTGGCTAAACACCACCTCCACAGAAGATCTGCTACTACAGCACTGCCTGTTTAAATGACAAGATCCAAACGCAGGTCTATGCAGAAACCAAACAATAAACTTTATATGATTAACTTAATTTTTAACGAAATTCCAAACTGCAACAGTAAAAATTTGTCTTAAGTTTACTTAGTTTTATCATGGATTAATTCATAAATTTTAGTCTGTGACTAGCTTAAGTCTTGTCTGTGAAACCAGGAGAATACAATATTCTATTGTTATACATTTTCAGATACATTTTAAATCACATTTATTCAGTTAAAAAAAAGTATAGTATAAAAGATACTTTTTAAAACAATTATTTATTTAAAATGCGTGTTCTTTAAGTATCCGTAAGTATACAGACAATAGTTCCTCTGCATTACTGACGTTTGATTATTACTGATGATATAATAGACCACGGCAGCGTGGTCATTCAGACTAATACACAGATCTCTTTCGATATATAACAAATGTTTTGCTCTGCTCGATTCATGGGAGAATACATATTTTTTCCCCACCCCTATTTTTTGCATAAAATAAAGTACATAAATTTAATATGAAAACATATGAATAATCATTTAAGTTCGAAAATATTCCAGCCAAACCTGATCCTTAAATCCCTTTTAACCCATGTGCCTTATTTCAGCAATGTATTCACTATCTGCCCACGTTAGCAAATAGTTTGGAATAACACCCACACACCTGAGAGTGAAGGTGTTGATCGGTGTCTCCTTCAATGAGGAATAAGTCTCCTGTTGGGAGTACAAATCAGCAGTAACTGATATTCCGGAGCCCTCCAGCATCACGGTCACACTTCTGGGCAAGAGTTCCTCCAGCTCAGCTGTAAATGACACGCTAAGGGTCCGTCCGTAACTTAGCAACCTGTTCCCCAGGTATTTATCTGCAATATAAAGATAAAACATTTAACAATTACCATGCATATTCCAATTTGTATGACCATAGTGTGATTAAGCAAACACGAGTGTTACATCTATCTGATAGCAACAGCTGGGCTGTGAATTGAGTTAAGTGGTTTGCTCAAGGGCAGCGCAGAATTTTCTGGAACACAAACTCACAACCTGCAGATTACCAGCACATTACACCAGCCACTGAGCCGCAACGACCCGATTACCAAAGATAAACACCGGCACAATGAAGAGTGTGTGACTGTGAAAGATAACAACTGTAAAAATATAATAGGAGGCCAAACTGTTCAGCTCACAGAAAGAAAGTGGATTTTTCTGCTTCAGAGAAAATAAGACGGTTGTATCTCTCTGATCTTATTGTGTTTGTACATCTCTATATGCAAGAGAGTGTAAGAGGACGAACATAATTGCCACTCATATCTTCCAGCCTCATTAAAGAGCTTTAACAAGACTTCAAAGAACTCCATGCTGAGCTTCCGCAAAAATTCACAAGCACGGACACACACACACACACATTCATAAATATATACTGTGTGCATTTTGAAGCTCATAAAGTCGTCTCCATTGAATAAGTCTGTAATATAGAAAAGGCCAGAGCGGATGTTAAGTAGCTGGCACATTTTAAATAGCATCAGTAGTCAAGCTTGCCATTATCTCTACTGCATTCCTTTTGTAACAGTAGCATTTTAAAACACCAGCAGAGAAGCATGTGGTACTGAGTCTCATTTCTAAATTCTATAGCACAGGGTGGTATACTATATTTATGTGTAGATACTGTGCAGTGCTATTTTCTGGTTACTGTGCAAACATACAGTAGTGAATTTATGTGGAAAAATGCTAATGCTTTTTTAATGCGTTCCAAATTAATTTTATGATGCAAAAACTTGTTTTCGAGCACTGCAAAAGTTGAGCCATCCTATTATGCACGAACAAGTAGCCATATAATATAATATTTAAAAACTGTTCCACTGAAATGTGAGTTTTTGCCAGGTTGTGCTACTCATTGCCTTTAGGAGCTTCAAGTTGAGATTCCTGAAATGCAACAAGGCACTGCAAATGTAAAAATGATCAATTTAAAAATTAAAAGGTTGGCAGCAATACAAAAAGTTATGGATTTCAATATATAATAATTAATATAAAATATTTAAATAATACGTGTCAGCTAGTATAAAACTGCAAGTATGAGAAGGAATTCTGATATATAAAACAAAATGATGACTGAGAATAAATTCCCAACTGTAGAAAGAAAATCCGTTATTAAAACATAGCATAATTTTGTTTTATCTTATTTGAAGCTCTAATGCCGCTCACCCTTTTAAATAATGTTGACACCCATGCCAAAGTGTGTGTTTATGTGTGTGTGAGTTTAATTATTTGTTTTTGATGGGGCGCCTCCAAGCAGCTGGTGCCCCGGGGTCTCGTAGGACCATAATTCCTCCTTGGGGCCACTGTATCTGAAGGCGGTTAGTCCTTACTCCTCACAGAAGTTAATGCTTGCTTCAGTCGAAGAACATTTTCCAGAGATGAGTTACACATCTCGGGACATGAAACGATAGTAATACCTGTGAAAAATGTGATAGAATAGGATGGAGAGGGTGAGCTAAGGGAAAGACAGACTGTAAAATTGTTGCCCAGATGCTAGAATGGCCAGTGGTTACAGTAAAATTGTTTTATTGTATTGGGACTTTGAGAGAAACACTTACACCTGCTGGCGGTGATTAGATGCTCTGCTCAGGGATAGAGGTTCAGTAATGTCAACCCTTCCTTTTCTTTTAGTCTCAATGCTTTTTTTTCTACAGGCCATTCACACTTCTTGCCTTTGCAAGGCAAAATAAGTACAAAAAATGCAATAAACTGCAATAAATAAAGTCCAATAAATTACAATTCTGTGGCACCTTACACTTTAGTTACCCATTTCGATTCTGTATGTGTGAAGTAACAGGAAAAAGCTAAATGGTTCCAATGTTTCAATCAATACACATATTCAAACCATATACGTGTCTAATTGTAATGCTGTAATGGCTACGTGGTGACTCATAATTTGTTGCATACTGTCGCAAATCAGCACACAAATCATAGCAAAATGATTGTCCTTCCTGTTATCTAAAGCATTGGCCGCTCTGTGGGAACGAATAGGGCCATTACGAGGCACCCCTAGGAGATTCTTGTTCCCATCATCTCTTCACTATCGAACTGAACCCTGAAATACATGCACGGCGCCACATGCATCACCTGAAACAAAGAGCTGTGCAGCATTCTAAGCCCAGACAACCTGAAAGCTTGTTAGATACTTAGCAGGAGTGTGTTTTCTTCTCCACCCCCCTGCCGTTTCACATGCGGAGACAAGTATGAGTCAACTTCAACAAAAGGAGGCTAAAATGTTCTGTACCTGTTGGATTCCTGTTGTTTTCAGGTCTGACAGAACGCTGAAAGCTTTACTACGAGAGCTTGCTCACAAACTCCAGCACCCGTAGAGATGCTGAGGCAAATTTTAACTTGGGGGGGAAAAAGCTTCTTGAAACTTTCTAGAAAAAAATCTACATTGGGAGTTTAAAAAAAATATATATATAAAATGCAAGACACTCTACAATCTAAGTCTGGTGAAAAAACTGAAACTAGAAATGCGAAAATATAATATAAAAGTAATGTTAGCAGTTCAAAAGAATACAGTATTCCTCATAGCTTTCAGCGGTACCTGTTTAACTCCCATCTCTTCAAGATCAGATTCGATTAAATGAAGGTGTTAACCCTCTCTCAGACAAACAAATTAATCGTCACCACGACGACAAAGCCTGGTGACATTTAGCGAGCCGCCATCAAACTTAACAATCAATCCAGGTTTTAACTTTTCCCTGACTCAATTAAACCCACTGAGCCTCAATTAAATTTCCTCAGCTTCACACAAACAATCCCTCTGAGGGGATGGATTGAGTATCTGGGTCGTATTTATTGTGAGCGGCCTGCTGAAATACATTTTCTACATCTTTCTTGGGGTTTTTGGGTTTGTACTTTAAAGGGCAGAATGTGAAGAAATAATCACTAAAGTAACAGAAATGAAACCTTTTTTACATTCAATGTTTAAACAGTTGCAATAAAACTCAGACCGGGTAGACCACATAGTCAGTGTGATGTGAATGAAAGCAAAGCTGTGAGTTCAGTCCATTCAACACTATGCTAAATTAAAATTCATAATTTAATCTCATTTGGTTCCAAAATTAATGGATGCCTTTTTTCTTCAGAACACTAAGATAGATATTGCCAACCGTCACAAGTTCATATGAATTAAATTTATTTTTAATGCATAATTTTAATTGTACTTTAATATTTATCATTTATTCATAATTACACAAATACAGCAACTGTACAGTACTTCTCTCTTTTACAGCCCCATTTTTGTTTGGATCACATAACATATAAAGCCTATCCTGATGTGATTAAGAGGTAAAATAAACTGCTAAAAGCGATAGATATTAAAGTGATAGATCCCCCAAAATGAAATTACTCTCATGCTATCTCTCAAGTCAATGGTCACCAAGCTGTTTAGCTACCAACATTCTTCTAAATGTCTTCATGTTCCGCAAAAGAAAGTAAGTCAGGTTTTGAACAACATAGCGTGAATAAACAACAACAGAATTGTCATTTATAGGTGAACAATCCCTTTAAGTTACCTTTAAGATCCTCCAGCTATTCCACAGAAGAGGCAGATCAGTCGGTGAGGGTGGACAGGCTTATAAATCAGGTATTTATTCAGTATTTACCTCATTGCAACCACAGTGAGGTGTGCTTGTACTTTTTCCCAGTGTCATCCCACGCCTCCCACTGTACTAAAAAACCTAGCGGCAGCATGAATGCGGCATACATCAGACCTTTTAACAGAGGAGCCTGGCCTTATTGCTGCAGTTCTATTGATATTTCTGCATTTTACAATCGGCACAATCTTACACATGGGAGGAGAAGTTGGGTTGAATATCACGATTAAACCCCCGGCTTTAAACATCAATCTCAGTGATTAAAGGATTGAGCCTAATTTGTGCCACTTGTCTCAGTTGATCACATTTGATACATTTCAGCAGCGAGTTCTGATTGGCGCAGAGATTTATGCCAGGCATATGGTTGGCTGTCAGGGTGCACGGGCCAAGTTGTTCATGGACACAACGTGGTACCTGGACGTGTCTCTCTGAGGACGGGAGACATTTAGATCTCCCTCCAATACCTATCTCTCTCTAACTCTAATCTCACAGCGACCTCCGTTTCACTCCATCTGTGTTTGTGACTCCGAGACAGCTTGCGACCAGCTTTTGGGAGGTGTGTATGTGTGTTTATGTGAGCGAGTGTGTGTGCGTGTGACATGTTGTTTTCTCCTCAAAGCTATGATAAATGTTCCACTCTGTCCTCTCACCATGGAGCAGATGTACCTCTGGGGAGATCACACACACATACACACAGTCTGGCTCAGTCAGCCAGCTAAACTCTTGGCTTGGCTGCTTGGCTATGGTATCTCGTCTCACCCCTCTGTTGACATGGCAGCCTCAGCGGTGTCAAAAGCCCAAAGCTGTGCCCAGCTAGATGAGCTATTCAAGTGAAGAAACATTCGAAACACACAAACGCACACTCATAGTATCTATTAAACTCCTTCCAATACTCGAGACAGACGTAATCAGGAAAAAGTTCCTCCTTCACATCGGAATTTCCTGAGACAGCTTGTGTTTAAAAAGCATTTAAAAGCATTAAAGATCCAAATAAAGAGCAAGCCGCAAATCAGAGGGTGACGTTCATGAAAAGGATAATCTAAAAAGTCCTTGGGTGTTGTTCCACTTGTCAGGATGGCTGTACTCTAAAGCGAAGGCACGTGAATGAGGAGATGCGAGTGAGAGGGAAAACAGAGAGAGGGGAGGAGAGCAAATGAGATCGTTAAACGCATCGAGGGAGCAATAGATCTCGGTGCATTTTAGCCGAGAAACCAGAATGGCACAAACAAGCTCTGCACCACAGCGATAAGAGAAACGGCACCAAGTGCAGCAAAGAACTGCAAAAAGGACAACGCTACATCTCTGTGGCCAGTCAATGGTGGGAAAACAAAGATGGATGAGACTAAACACGCACATTAGGACCTTGTGGACGCATATGAAACCTTACTATTCATAAAATAAGCTACATTTGTGCATTAAGAGTCTTCTGTACAATGGCGTTTTATTGGTAATGGTCATATTTGTCTATGTGCCACTCGCAATCCATCAAAAAACCATGCGAGACATGAAGTGACGTTAACAGGATTTCTCCCAGGACTGGCAGCCAAAGTTGGTCTGGCTAAATGTCTCCCCGTGGCGGTAAATTGCTGTGTAGACAAGACTAAATCCCCTCAGCCTGTCCACTACACTCAGGGGACCTGGACTAAAACTAGCCTCTGGACTGGCCTGTACAGCTGGTTTATCTTCAAAGGCTGCTCTATAAAATACTATTTATGGCCAAGCATCATCTGTTTGTATAAAAAAGAAAGCTTTGAATAAATTACACTACCACACGCATTCATACGGTAGGTTCTGCTTATAGTCGAGACGCTCTGAAAAGAACAGACTTCATGTAGAACATGTAAATCTACAGTATTTAACAGCTTAACAATCATGACAGAGATCAAGTAACTATTCTAGAATAATTTCAAAGGCGGCCAATATTCACATGTTCTGAAAGGGACTGTATATTTGTTGTCCTACCAGGTGCTCTGTAGAAGCCATTCTCCTCCCTATAGGGCAACAGATAGACTTCTCCCTCCTTCCAGATGAGAGATTGCTCTTGCCCTCTGGTGAACACACCCTTCCAGCCATCTGGATCTGAACAAAGAGCACACACAAGTCTGAGATCATTGGTCAAATGTGCTTCCATTGTGCTTTTACTATTTAATACAAAAAAGTTCTTTCCAAACTGATTTAGCATGGTTGGTCTCTCCTTTGCATTTAACTCAAAATGTTTGCCTGAAGTATAATGGTCATGTTCACCAAAGTGATTTTAGATAATCAAAGAGTACCTTGTGCTTCAATATAAGCAAGAACATCTCTACAAAAATTCCCATGATCAATGTGTAAAATTTGAAATAGTTCTAATTAATTTGGCACCACAGACTTTCCTCTTATTTAAAACATTAAAAGGCCCAAAACTTCAAGTGGGGAACGTGTGTGTGTGTGTTTGGACCCCTGTGCATATCTCAACTACTACCTGAAAAGTAGTACTAAAAGTGCTGATAAAGTGAGTGTAGAAAGAAGCGTGTGATTGCAGTGGGAGGCGGGAATTGTGAACACTTATATTCAGAATGTAAATCATGTCAAAACAGCATAAATGTTTGATAAATCACCTTCTAGGAAGTCTGAAGTAATATTAATTGCCATGTACTGATTGGAGGACGAACAGGCGAGGGAGTGTCCAAAGCAAAAGCATTTTATACAGCCATCTGCGTTTTCCAGTTGGAGGTTAAAAGAGCCTGGTTTACACCTATAATATATATAAAGACACATAAAGCAGACATACAGTACAATGGTAAAGTGCTCAATTTCCCTTTTTCATACAATTTATGTAGAGACCTGAAAAATCTAGTGCTTATTTCTTGAACGTGCTGTGTGCAGACTAGAGCGCGAATGAGCATTTCTCCACTGATCTATTATTATTATTACTGGAGGTATCTCTGTGTGTATGATGTGACCTAAAAGGAAGCTTATTAAAGGAATAGTTCACACAAAAAATTGTAATTCTGTTTAAAAAAACTGAAAAACTGTTAACCAGTGTCTTCACAATATCTTCTGTGTTCAGCAGAAGAAAGAAAATCATACAGGTTTGGGCCAACTAGAGGGAGAGTAAATGACAGAATTGCAATTTTTTGAAGGAACTGTCTCTTTAAGTAACAAAGTAAATACGTAAGTAATTAGCAAAGGTATGAGAGGATGAGAAGCAGAGGTTCACCTGTTGCAGGACTGACCCTCCACATTATTCTTGCAATGGCAGCGACCGTTTTCGGCTGAACACACTCCTAAACTGCCCCTGTTATCACACTCACACAACCTGTTTTAACACACACACACACACAGATGAGAGAGCCACAACTGATATGCCTGTAGTGTGTGGGTCAGTTGGTTGACTGCCTCAGGTCAGAGCGTCTTTTAATAAACTTTTATTTATTTATTTATTTTTTATCTCACAATGATCTGCTACTTGGCCTGAAACCATGATTTTACCTGGCTTGCCATTACCCATAATTCTCCTATCTGACAAGTAACCTCCCTCCTCTCGTTTCTCTCATTTTATCTTTTTCTTTCACGTTTCGCTCCAGTGAACCAAGTAATTTGCACCCAAAAACAGTGACCCACATGGGCCACATGAAAGTGTAGTGGTGTATAAAATTTTAGTTTGACGTTTGCCTTTCTCCTGTGTTTTCTTCTGCATTACGCCATTATTTGCGCCACTGACTAAGCAACGTGCAAAGTTTAAATCTTCTCAGGTGGATATAATCAGTGCACACCTCAATACTGACAAGTTTTTTTCTTCTTTCTTTTAAAATAATAATAGGTAACAGCACATCTGTAACCGACTCTAAAACATTATTTAACAGGAGACATAAATTAAACAACATAGATAACTGTTACATTCTTCTGCCTCCACCTAAGCATCTATTTCAACATTAACAGGAAAAAAAAGTTCATTAAATTAAACTAAATTAACGGACTCTGCTTGACACTTGTTAGATGTTAGATGTCTACAGTGTCTACATTTCTTTTATTGGGCTGTTTTGTGGGTATATATATATATATACATATACACACACACATCTATATAAAATTCCAACCCTAAGGTTATAAATATGTTTAATTTATAGTATAATGTGAGAATAAATTTGGGTGACATTTATGCATTATCATGTTTTAGTCCAGTTTGGGGCAATGCAAACTTTAAACCAAACTGATTAGACACTTTAAGATATGGGCTGACAAAGAAATTGAAAAAATGAAAAAAGCAAATCTGTGCATAAATGTTATTTGAACAAATGCTGTGTTTAAAACATAATAATCCTAATCCTTAAGATGCAGTGAGGTAAAAAAGATATGACATAACACTGTATATAGGAATGTGAAAATCCAAGAATTTTTGGAAAGACTAAACATTAAACATTGAAACACTAAACATTGCCCTCTTCAAGCAAAATGGCTTTAAAATATCAAATATACACATGAAAAGTTGTGCACCAAATATAGGACACTGGTTGAAGAAAATGGTAGGAAATACATCAATGGAAAATATAGCACATATTAAAAATTAAATATATAATTTTTGATGAGGTGATTCTGTATATTAATGTAAAACACTGAAAAAACATTTTTTCCTTTGATTTTGTTTTTGTTCCTGTTCTCTTTGTTAAATGGAAATTTATTTGCACAAATGTGAAGTTAAAATGTAATAAAACATTATTAATTAAAAATTAAAAATTATTAATTTTTAAAAGTGGATCAAAAATGAAGATATTTAGAATTAAGTCAGTTAAGATATTGATAAAGATAAGATAAGATAAGATATGTAAACGAATGTTATAAAATGTTATAAAAGTATGTTTCCTCATACTTATACAAGACACAATGGCATTACAATGTTTTTCTATATTTTTATTTTGATATGATACAGTACAAAATTATTTAGACAGAATCTTTGCTCTTATAGAAACCATGTTTTCCTGTGTCTGCTGGTTCTCCCTCTCATCAAAGCTGTTCCTCATTGTTAAATCTTTCAATATGTAGTAGCATAGTTGTACTAGATATAGTCTAGGTATCCTTTAAAAGGTCTTAAAAAGATTACATAATTGTTTTATTTATGGTGTAATTGGATTCAATTGAATTGAATTTGTTTCAGCAGTGCTAGTCAGATATATATGCTGAATTGTGCATCCAAGAATCAAATGTTTTTTGCATAGGACGAATTCCTGGTACGGATGCTCTCTCACTCTCATTACCTGCATCCGCCAGGGCCAAGAGAATGGAAACCAGACTCGCAAATGTCACACTTCACACCAGACACACCTGGCCAGCACATACACACTCCCTCTGCATCACACTGCAATCTCACAGAGCCTGGAGAGAGACAGAGAGAGAGCGAGAAGGGTTTTTTAATGAGTACATGGTTGGTTTCAGCGGCATTAAAGAATCATTTCCTTATCAAAAAATTCAGCCAATAAAGGTTAATAAATGCTAATTTTAACATATCTTATACACACATTTTGCCACCTGAAGCAAAATCAGATAATTCCGATACAAGACGAACACAATTAGCGTGTATTAAACAGCAACAAATCATTTTAAAAGTGCACTTTTTTCCCTGGCATTGTGGGAATTTACATCCATTAATAATGCAATATCCAAATGCAAATTAATATTTAAATATAACACCAACAGGCAGCATATTTAATATATTTTAAAGAAACTTTTTTAATCACCTGCAGTCTTGCACTTTGTTAATACTGTATCAACTATAATAAAAAGAAAATCCATGTTTGAATTTGAGTGTGTGAGAGACTTTTCTTCGCTGTTGTCACTTCAGAAATGTACGGAAGAGGAAAAACAAAAAAATGAGATCTCGAGATTAAACTCATTAAATTCCGAGAAAAAGTAGTTAAAATGTTTCTTTAAAACATTTTAAATGTTGATAAAATGATAAAAGAGAGATAAAATGTTGAGAATAAACTCATTCAATTATTAGAAAAAAGTCTGGAAAAACTCTTTTTTTCTTGAGTGCATTATAATAAAGTATTAATTAGGGGTAGGCGGGATATAGGGAGGGCTTTGATTTGCCAATAAGGCAGCATGTATTTAAACATTTTAATAAATACATTCTTTGTCATTAAAATCAATGTTACTATTGTATCCTGTTAATGTCCAACAATAAAGGTGCATCTAATTAGCTAACTTATTGCAAAGATGTACTTTTATAAAACATAAATAGAATGGCTATTTTCACTTAGTGTAAATAGCACATATCTAAAATGCTGCTGTGGTCAGTTAGTGTAAATAGTGGATTATTTTCACCTTAAATAGCTTCTATTAACACCTGTAGTAACACTACACCTTTCTTATTAATAAATTGTTTTTAAATACTTGTTAAGCAACCGTTTTTCACTTTTCCAATGTGATATGTGATAATGAAGAAAAGTAAGTTCTCGAACCCAGTCGACCATTTCATATGCTTCTCCCAATGCTTGTCCAATGAGATGAAAAGAACTCAAGTGTGTTTGTCTTGACTTTTTTAAATCATAATGTAACCAATTTTTACTCTTACTTTAATGAGTTTAATCTTGACAGTTTTTTTTTCTAAAAATGTAACAACTTTAATCTTAAGATAAATATTTTTTTTTTAGTTGCTTTACCCTAATTCCCTTTTGTGGAGGTGTGTATTTGTACACACGTTAATTTGCACGAGTGCATATTATTAAAGAGCCATTACATGAGTTGATAGAAGATAGTAGTAAAAGTGTGAATGAAAGTGAGTGATGCACAATATGTTTGATGAGTATGTCTGTATAACTTACCTACTGCATTACAGTTACAGTTTTGGCATGTCTGCTGCGGTGAGGATCTAAAGAAGTTCTCACTGCATCTCTCACAGTGAGGGCCAGCTGTGTTTTCCCTGCAGCCGACACAGCGCCCCCCACTTCCTGTGCTGCGGTACTGCTCTGCATCAAACACACATTCATCAGCAAGACCACTGCAGCTACACCCTGAGAAATGAGAGAAAGATGTGGAGGAATGTAGAAGGATGAAACAGAGGGAAAACAGGCAAAACAAGAACAACAACAACAGATAAACTGATTAGAAATAGCAGTTGATGTTCTTCTAAAACTTTCGGTCAAATTCACAGCAGCATGTTCTGTTTCATTAGGCTTTAGATCACACACACTACCTAAAAAGCTCCCCTGTCACAGGCCCCTTCTTATATCATCGAACCAGAACACACAAAGTCAGCTTTTTATGCACCCCGCTACCTAGGGGGGCATTGTGAGACATTATTCGTTTTATTACAGCTCTGTCAGTCTATTGACTCTGCAATAACCATCACATTATCACTTTCTAATGGGACACAGTTTCTCGAGCTGCCACTGAAAAAAAGGAATGCATGCTATTGAAATAAAGAAAATGTGCAGAGCAAAAGGAGAAATGCTTATTCAAAGGAATTAAATCTCAATTTCTTTTACATTAAAATACTTTCCTAATGAGCAGAGTAAGTAAGCGCATTTTTCAAAAATGTATCGAAAACAAAGTACTCCACATTGTTTTTAAGTAATTAATACCTTAATTCAGCAAAGATGCATTAAATTAATTAAACATGATGGTAAAGATTGCAATGCTGTTCTTTCTATCCAAATAATCCTGAAAAAAAGTTTCATGGTCTCCACAAAAATATTTTTAATTTAAATTCATTTTTTTTTATTTTGTAATTTTTATTCATGAAAAGTAGAGCACAGTAATTTAACAAAGAAGTCTTGCTGCATGCATAAACAAATGTGGTAATAAACAGCAACGATGTTAGAACATTGTTAAGAAGCAAAATAAGGATTGTGTGATGTTTGCAAGCTAGATTTTCATATTTTCTTACACGCTTTCAGATTAGAGGGTAAAAAAGATGTCCTTGTCCATCTGTTTGAATCATTACAAGAGAGGCATATGGTGGAAGCTTTTAGAGTCTGCCATGCAAATGATAAACTTGGCAAAGTCTGTGACGAAAAACTTTGCGATGCAGCCATGCACAGAATGCATTGTTGTTGACTCCACCTCCTCACCAACAGATAGTGCTGCTTTTGCAACCAGAAACTTGTTTATTCATTAAATCCACTTTGATGAGAAGGAACAACAATTACACCAGAAACCCATCTGTTGACCACCGAGTTAATTAAAGAAACGTGGAGCTTAGTGGAATACAGAATAAAAATAATTAACATGGCTTTTTTCGCCTTATGGGTTTGTCAGAATAACCAATTACAGCATCCCCCTAAAGTATTTACCAGAGACGCATGACAGCGCACACACACACACACACACACACACACATTACACGAACATAACTTTCTTAGTTATTGTGCTGAAAGGCTAAATGGTGTGTTGTTTGATTGAATTACTGACTGCTGTGAGCATCTTCATGTAAGACTGTGCTGTAAATACAGTGAGAGGAAAAAATGACATCATATTTCCAAGATATTGCTAAGATATTGCAAAAGAGGCTGGGTGATATATAATGAACAATTTATAATGCGCATCTCATCAGTAAAGCCGATTCTTTGATTACCGGTAAATCTCAATCAGCTGTTTTCAAATGGCCCAGCCCTAACTGCTAACTTCATACACATTGTACATTGTACAACATTCTGTTAACAACTTCTTTTAAATCTGTTCAGTTACACTGAGTAAACTAGGCAAATTCAATCAAGGCACAAGAGGCAACAATTTAACTTTTTAAACAACTTCATTTGAAAGTGAATTTGAGAAAGTAGAACTGTGCTTTGTTTCTTCTGATTGACTTAAAATTACATATGCTATTTCAAAACACAGAAAACAGATTTAAGTAGGGTTGGGTACCGAAGCCCGGTACCATTATAGCACCGGTACCTAAGTAACCGGTATGTACCGAACCGAATCAAAA
>JAUMHI010000040.1:7900777-7915427 GCA_032359435.1 Enteromius unitaeniatus | reverse complement strand
GTTTAGGCACCGGAACCGTTTTAAAAGTATCGATTTGGCACCGGTATCGAAAAAACCCTTAACGATACCCAACCCTAGATTTAAGATCGTTTATTTTTAACTAGTAAAATGAAAAACACGGTTAAATTAATCATGTAATGTTAAATTTACTTGGCGCCCAATACATTTTTTCAGCTCTTTTTCTTGATTATAATCTAAATGGGATGGGCTGTCAATAAATTTATGAACCAGATGATAAAACTTTTAACGTTAGACAGTATTAATTATAAAAATTACTTAATATTATATGTTTTGCTTTGCTTTTTTCTTTTAATTCTCCAGTATGGTTGTTTGTTTATCGCCATTGTCTGTATTAAACCTGCGTAAAGGATTTTGGGGTTGAGGGAGAATCTATTATCTAAACAAATAAAGAATCAGGCTGTACTCACTCACACACTGGTTGGCTGAATCGGCAGTGGCCCGTGCCCATGGACGGTCTTGGTAGAAGGGGGCACAGTGCTGACAGTCGACCCCTGCAGTGTTGTGCTCACATGCACACACCAAACGTCCCTCCTGATTGGTAAAGCAGTCAGTGGCATGGCCATTACATTTGCACCTGCAAAACAGTTAAAACACATTAGCATACTTTTAAGGCTCATTGTTTATTGTGGAATCTCATACATTTTTTTTTACATTGCCTAAAAAAACTGTGGCATACTGGGACAGGAGGAACAAACGAGCCAAATGGTTGAATTCAAAACCAAATGACACCAAAACACAAAGCAAAAAAGGATTTGCTACAGGGACCTTAAAAGAAAATATGAACTAGCAGAGTTAATCAATAATGTCAGATATACCTAAGTACAAACACATTCAATCTACAGTGTAGATATTGCATTTAGCATTATCATCATAAATTTAGCAGGTAATTAGATTAGGTGATGTGTATTTTTACCAACTTGGCCTGATAACTATTGCAGTGTTAGCACGTTTGTTTCGTTTATTGTAAGACCAAATAATCAGAGAAAATTCAAAAAGATTTTTTGATATGTAAGCTGTTGACCCAAAAAAAATAAAAAATCCAGACATGCACAAACTCAAACACAGACACAAACAATAAACAGATGGTGGTAAACAAAAACACACAACCACTTGTCTCTTCCGCATCCTGTTTATATTACAAATACACTGATGATGTCAAATGCAGATCACAAGCCTGGCAAAACTCTCTTTCAATCTTTCTAAAGCCCAGTTCCCCTCGATATTTAGAGCCATTTCTGTTTCTAATTGTCCTATTCATCACTCCCTCTGTTGCCATTTTCCTTCATTTGCTCACTTTCCCTTTTGTCTGTCTGTATACAACTGGCAACAAAACATTGATGACAGCTGAAAGACACATCTACATAGTTGTGTTTTTATTTACCTGCCCCCCACGGAGAAATCAGATATGGCATAAAAATATGAACGAAGCACTTTGGGATCTTTGAAGAACTCATCTCCAAAAGTGTTCAGTCTGTCCAGAGAGATGAGGATATCAGTAGCTGTCACCCAGTCCTAGAAACAGAGAGGGAAATTAAATGAATTATTTTTTTTATTAAACTCAAAAATATGAAATACTATTACTGATGTAACCCGAGGTTAAAGCAAAACAAAAAGTGCACTTTTTACAGTGTGAATATACAGTTATATAACAGTCTGTTCTAAGATCTGAACATGCATGCAGCTAAATATAATACATTTAAGAACCAGTGAACTAGCTATATGACACATACTATATACAGTAACTATATACACACACTATATAACTATATACAATTTAATAACCATTTGATTCATTCAATAACCAATGTAACATATAAATCTGAACAAAATATAACTCATCATCCACACAACTGCTGATTACAACAAGATGCAAGTCAATCATGACAAACTGCCCAAAATCTGTTTATGTGGGTCTGTTTTCTAAATTTTGATACAGTACACTTTAAACTGGTCATAGACATTCTTAAAACCCAAGCTATAAACCACTTCAGACTCTATGGCCAACAAAGATTGTGCAAACAGTACTTTCCTACTTGTTTCACTTAAATTTACTTTACTAAATCTTTTCTAAATGCTTTACTCTCTCTTCAAAAAAAAAAAGGTAAAAACATCAGACAAATGCATTGTTATTTTGAACAATTGGTAAAAAATTGGTAGTCTTGTTTTCAATAAACATATTTTGTGAGGTTTCGATCTGAAAATATAGCTAAACACTCGTCTTGTCTATGGTTTGCACTAATTCTTGTGACGCTCTGTGTCAGATGTATTTTTATTTCTGTGAATGGGATGCGAAACGGAAAAGCATGCTAACAGTGTGACAGTTCTCAGGGTTCTCACCTCTGGTCTGTGAGATCCATTTTCCTGCAAAGTTTAGCGCCACACCTCAACAAGCTAATCAAGGTCTTTAGGATTACTAGGGAGCTACAGTAAGCAGAGTTTGAGCAAGGCTGGAGCAAAATCCTGCAAGAAAGTGGATCTCAAGGGCCCGAGCTGAGAACCTCTGCTGTAATCTGTCTTTCCATGCATAAGCTATTGTGGGATTCACATATACAGTGTGAGCAGCAGGTTTTTATTTCACGCCTATTTAATTGTTTGTGTGAATCCCATGAAAGACTGCACATACACTGATATGGCTAAAAAACTTTAGTCAATGGACTGCTTGTCTTAGTGAAAAAGAAAACTTTTTTTGTGTGTGAAGATTGCATGGTTTATCCACTTAAGGCCACAAGACATGTTAAGAAATATTTGTATTCAGCATTTGTATTGTAGAAAGACGCATACATTATGTTCAAATTTTGGAAGGATCATGTGACACTAAAAACTAGAGCACTGACTCCATAACAGAAATATATTAAAACTCAAAATGTGTTTTTAAATAGGAATGTGTCACAATAATGTTACGGTGCACTGAATGTATAATGTGTTACACTGTACTATATTTAGATCCAGTTCTACAGTGTAAGTGCTGTATAAAGATATTAATTATATATTAATTATTAACTATATTAACTATATTAATTAAATAATTGGATTTTAAAGTCAATCCAATTTCATCAACGTAGTAAATTACTAAATTTACTTAATATTAGGTTGACAACTTGCTGTTTAAATTAGATCAGTTAAAACAAAAATATGAATGATCCAAGCTTTTAGCATCACATTATATATAAAAACATTGTCAACTTTCGAAACTTTCACTTAACAAATTTTTCCCTCAAATTTGTATTTAATGCATATTTTCAGAATGTGCTGTATTAACAAAAATAAATTCAAAACTTAGATGCAGCTAAGGTGAGAGGTAGTTCTGAGGTCAGGGAAAATAGAGCAACGAGCAACTTTTTTTTCTTTCAAAATTCGTGTTGCAATAAACTTCAAGGAAAACAAAGCCAGGACCTCTCTGTATGTATGTGTATGCGATCCAGACAGAAGCGGAAATAATGAGATAGGAGACAACAACAGAGCTCTTCTTTTCTTTCTGTCTTTTATTTTTAACCATGTATGTGTGCAGTCTTGTCAAATGTGTGTTTTGGTTTGATCATGCATTTGTGTGTTAGTGTGAAAGCAATAGAGTTTGGTCATCCTTTTCAGTGGCTGGCCTGTTGACCCTTGTTCTGTCGGTGTTAATGGGTTTTGAGCCTGGTGTGACGGCCTGGCGCATGGAGGTGAGTGCACACATCTTTCATTCTGGGGGAGCAAGATAAAAGAAGGAGCAGAGTTGGCAAGCACGTCCCTGCAAGCACATCCAAGCCTCCCCTCGGAGGGACGGTAAGTCCATTCCTATTCAGAGCAGTTGAGTAAACAAAAGAGAGAAACAAATAACCCCTCCATGTCTCTTTGTCTCTCTAACGATGCTCCTCTGACTCTGCTTCTGTTTTTATTATATATGTCGCTCTGTTCTTCTGCTTCTACCTCTCTCTGTGTACAATATTCTTTATTTCCCCCCCGGCGTCTCTGTCTTTTCTCTTCCCCATTCACTGCTCTACACAGTTTTTTCATGCCTACCTTCCTTATTCAACTCTCTCTTCTTTGCCTCTATTGTTTTTGTTTTTTACAATTCTTGTGCATCATGTAGAAAAAGATTTTTGGGGAGAAATGTGCCATGAATCATAAACAGTAACAGCTCCAGTACTACAGAGTGTGAGAGCGTAATGCAAGCTGTGTTCTACAACCTAATGAGCTCCTCTGTAGACAGTATTTTTAGGCATCATAGTCACACTCCCAATGTAAAATCTGTGCCAAAAAGCAGGCAACTTAATCACGTTGCCTTATAATATATCTTATTTTAGCTGAATTATTGGAGGCACTGTATTTATCCTTCACAGCTGTGGAAATCCCATAGTGTACTACAACAACACAACGATGTATACATGCAGTTTGTTGATGGGAGTGTATGGTTTTGAATTTGATTCAAGGGTAAAAATTGGCTTGGGCTGGTATGTTTTGGGGTCAGTTTGGCAGTTTTCAAACAAAAGTGTAGAGATGGCTGATGCTGATATAGACAGACACACTTTTAGCCAATTACTAGGGATCAGCAGACCTGTTTTTTTAAAGTATGAAGTTACCTAAACTCTCAGAACATGAATTAGACCTAAGGAGGGAGATGATGCCAAGGTTTTAATATCACTGCAACTTTGAAGGCAGAGAACGGTTGAATTAATTAATCAATCATAAATCTGAATTTTATCTGTGTCTATACAATCCTGTCTTTCTACTTTTAATGGTCCAGGTTGTTCTGGAAAGCTGCTGGTCGTGTTAGTTTTGACTGCAAAGTTCTGTATTATATCTACAATATACACTTTATAAAAGACGTCTTCTAGCTCAGTGTGACACAAACATGCTTTTTCCAATCACTTATATTGGGCACTTTTTGCATTTAAACTGGCTTATTCTGACTGCTGACATTGTACATGCTGCATGTGTTTTTTTTTCTTTGAGGATATGGGTTAATGTCTTGATTGCCATTTTGACATTTGTGCTTGCATATTTTGATCATATTTGGTAATTCTATTTAATGTATTTTCCTTGATTTGAGCCTTTACTTGGGAAATGCATATCATGGTAAATTTGTCGTTTTAGGCAAGTAAGTGTCATATAATTAAATATTTGTATATATTTTTAATAGAAAAGTTATCAACCGAACAGCGTTTTTTGAAACCATCAGTTTCAGTTAAACCATTGTGTCGCAAAAGATTCAAAGTGCTCCAATCAGATCACATATCACAAACCATTTGATCCAGAACGGGATTTCAAAGTGCCATTTGCAAATCATTTGATACAAAACGAGACTTCATAGCGCGTTTCCCAAATCCTTTTATCCCCACCGGAGATAAAAAATAATTCAGCAGAGGCAGGGATGCATAGACCACAGGGTGGGAAATCCCCCTCATCCCCCCTACAAATCGCACCCTGTAATAGAGAATTCTACATATTATATATATCATTATATATAGATCAGTGTTCAGCACAAAAAAAATGTACAGTGGTTTCCACAAATATATTTAACAGCACAACATGAAATGTTTTTAAAGTGGCAAATCAGCATATTAGAATGATTTCTGAAGCATCGTGTGAAACTGAAAACTGTAATGATGACTGCATAAAATCACAGAAATAAACTACATTTTAAAAATCTGTCAAAAGAGAAAACACTTGTCTTAATTTGGAATAATATTTCACAATATCACAGTAACCTCAAATATATGCATTCTATATGTAGTGTATGTTCCAAATCGGCTTATGCTTCAATGGCTGCTTATGCATAGGCAAGAGCAGCTCCCTAAGTTGTGGAATGGAAGAGCAAAGGTTATTTGGTTTGCTCTGACCCTGTGCTAATGAGCTATACATATATATTGGTGGTGGGATTTACTAATAGGCTACACTCATCTTTGGTGTCTGAGGATTTTTAAAAATAATCATGCTAAGATTCATTTAAGCACAGGTGTCATACAGGTACTCAACTGACATTTAGATATTCACTTCACTTGTTGTTGCTGCAAACGTTTAGTTCACATTTCTGACATTGATAATATTTAATATATAGCAAGTCACTTAACCTGACAAAGCAAATTTGTAAGCAAATGAGCAATAGTATAACATTTTAGATTTAAATGACAATGTCTACATGTGACACTAGTATTGTTTAAGCTGAGAATCAGTTCACTAAAGTGAAGACAGTGTTAGTTACCCAAGGTGCGCTGGTGTAAGCCAACAGAAAAGCAAAGAGGTTTATCTGTCAGGATTGTGTTAGCAACTGTTCCATCATCTCACCACATTCGTTCCATGATTAATTATGTAGCCACTTCACAGCTCAGCTTACTGGCTCAAACCCTGTGCCATGAAAGAAAGTCCCATGAGTTAGTATTAAAAGCACCTGTTTGACTTCAAAATGAGGTGACTATCAAAGGATTGCTAAACCATAATTGACCTATCTGTAAGCCCCGCAGATGGCAGTGGAGTATTAGTTGCATGGAGAGTGGAATTTGGACATCTGTAGGTTTCAGTGCCATAAAGAAACATTGGAAGACCTGAAGCTTGCATCGTTTCAGGGTTTATGCTTCAAAAAAGGAATAACAACATGTCTGGGGTACTTGTAAAACTGATTACAGGTATCCTGAGATGAACAACACAGAGCAAAATGTCTCTAAGCATTCAACCTCAATCCAAATGAAGACGAAAACGTTCATTTTCTGCTTGTCACATGCTCATTAAGTTACAATTTTCATCTGCTCAAGCAGAACGTTAAGACTAGAGACATTAATGCTAATGTCCATGCTAATGTACAAACCTAAAGAGCGGACTGTTCTCGCGTCTTGAACAATGTAGGTCAAAACCACAATTTAAGGTCTATATTTCACTGCTTCTTCTTATTAAACTGCTTAAATGTACAATAATTTAATTGTACCCTGTGATACATCAACAGTGTTGATCCAGCCGTAATATGAGACTTCTCTGCTTGAACGGCAATCTATAAATCCTCGCTTCGAGTTATCCAGTTATTTATTTTTAAATATTCTATAAATAACTCCATGGAATATATTTAATTTGCATTTGGTGGCTCTCTTTGTCCAAAAGGATGCAAAAACATTGTGGGACAAGGTTTTCACACTGCAACTATCATTGTAAGACAGTGAACGACTCGACTTGTTTGTCTGAGGGAGCAACAGTAACTAAGGGGGTGGGGCTTAACGATCAATTGCATATATGGCACTGAAATATGGCTACAAAGCAAGTAGATTTTACAAAGCGAGAAAACGTTTTTAGAACAAGTGTTCAAATTTCCATTAAAAGAGCTCAAAGGGTTAGACTGCCAGTCCTCTCTGGCGATGACATTCAAAGTAAATGCAGATTAAAAAGAAAAAACTGCCTGTCATTTTTTCTTGATTAATGCCAGCTGAACTATGCCTAATTGTCTCGAGCGAGTTGCTCTTTGAGATATTATTTACATGGCAGGATGGAAGTAATCTTTGAAAGGTTAATTATTAGAGCATTTATTGGTGGTTCTTGCGCAAACGGCAGCAAGCACTTAACTAGGCTTCATTTGCTCCTTCTGGTTTTGGCTGATGAGTTTCTAAAAACTGCTGACTACACAAAACATTGTCTGTTTTAATTTCTCTTTCTTCTTTGAAGACTTTAGAGGAGTCATACTTTCTACTTTTTGTACAGCTTTTCTGTGAATTATTCACCCCTGCCCCCTAGCCATTTGACTCTCAAATTGCGCTTCCTGTTTTCGCATCATACGATGCACCATTTTTTTCCCCATCCCTCTGCCATCTTCCTTTCCTCTCCTCTTACGTGGGTCACAGCCAGGAGGGCCTTTATGATTAGAATGCATCAGGAAGAGACTTGTCCCTCATTTCAAACTAAATAACTTTTTTTAATTTGATTGCTTAAGTTCACTGTGTGTTGCTCGTTTTATGCGCTCAATCTCTCATTCTCATTCAAACCTGCCATTCCAATTTAACACCCAGCTCTCCAGCCTCAACCAAGTGAGAGAGAGAGAGACAGAGAGAGAGCACGCACACCGATTTAATGGATGACTGAACAAATTAAATTTGAATTCATAGGACAACTTTCATCTTCAAAACGGATTTTGTTGGTGGGGGAAAAATATAATAATGCCTTTCAGACTGAAAAAAAAACATACAAATATCCCCTTTGAAGTAATTCATTACTTTGCAAGAAACCATCAAGTATTAGGTTACAAGGTGAGTGTTTTTTATTCTAGCCAATTTTATAGTGATGAAAAAGGGAAAGCATGAATATATTAACAGATCAAGATCTGGCTCCTCCCCAATGGAGAATAATTCCACTTTAGTAGAAAAATAAACAATGGTACTAGTGATAGAAAAGCAACTAATTAAACGGAACTATAAGATACCGAATAAGATAATTAGAAGCTAATCTGATTAGCTGATCCAGTGGAGCTGGGTCTGGTTGTAAATGCTGTGTTTAAAGGTACCGCATGCAAGGCATTTTTTGTAATAATCATAAAATGTCTCTGTTATGTTCAACAGGCATTTAGAAAACATGTTAATTTCAAGTACTCATATCGCTTACAGCAGTAGTACAGCTTGGATATACTCTTTTAAAAAGCGCAGTTGCAGCCCTCAACTGATGTTTATGTTGTCATGTTTTGTTTTGGTCTGAAGCACCACCCTCCATCTATCTCCCAATCACAAAGTCAGTAGTGTTTCGGCATCCAGGTTGCCTGCTCTGCAAAAACACAGCACATTCCATCGTCATTGCGCTCGTTCTAGTTGCTGTCTTCAATTTGGCAACCTGCGTTTGCGTCAAGTCTGAGTAGGAGGGGCCGGGTGAAAAAAACATCTCCAATATTTTTTATTTGAACTGCAATACCTAGTTCAACCACTCGGTGTCAATCCTACATACGGTACCTTTAAAGTTATTAGAGAATAAAAAAATTTTTTTGTCTATATTGTCTATCTAAAGACAGACAGACAGATGTTTAAATGTTTTAAAAGAAGTCTCTTATGTATATTAGAACTATTTATTTGACCAAAAATAGAGTTATACATTCAGTATTACAATTTAAAACATCTACTTTGTATTTTTCTACATAGGCTTTTTAAAAAATTTAATTGTGACGGCAGAGCTGTATGATACAATAAACATCAAAGTGCCCTAAATTAAAAGCAAAGAATATCACACAACACCTGTATTTAAAGAACTCAAACACCCTTCTAAAAGGTTTAGTATAACAGACAAGGCTGTACAGAGAATATTGCAGTTGATTCGAGTGCTATTTTTTTCCTTTTTGAGCTTTCTTTTTTACCCCTCTCTCAAATTATTCTCAGAATGGAAATACAACCCAGGGGGCCTCTCGTCTCTGTCATCTGATCAGAAGTTCAAACTTCCTTCCTTTTCTCCTCTTTTTTCTTCTGAGAGGTTTAAGAGTGGAAAAGAGTGTCTGTTAAATTCTTTCTACAGAAAGCTTGGTAGGAGACACACTGGGATTAAATGCTAATATTAAAAGGCAGGATGCTGTCTGCTGGCGTTAAAGCTGATGAAATATGGATGGTTTCACAGAGGAGACAAGCAGGGTCGACCACGTGTCAGTCTGCACCTCTTTTGTGTGCTTTACTCATGAAAATTCAGATCATTTACATTTGCATCCTGTGCTGTCAATCACTTAAACAATTAAGTAATCTGCGGTTGATTTCATGTTTTTTTAACACATTCAGTTAATATTTAAAACCTCAAATTTATGTGGTGGCACAATATAAACAATAAAAAGTAACATAAAACTGAACATATATGCAATGCTGTTTTATAACATTTTAACAAATGAGGATGCACTTTAAAAGGTCTTGTCAGATATAGTTCAGATTATGGTACAGATTTGTCCCCAAAATATTCTGCTTACCTTCTACCCTGCTCCACTTTACACTTGTAAATTGGCATAGAAGTATGTGTTGGTTTTTGCATGAAAAAGTGCTTGTGATGTTCTTTTGTAAGTCCTTTTGGACAAAAGTGTCTGCTAAATGTAAATGTAAAATCTGCATATAACAGCACCTGAAGCATGACTATATCGCAGCAAGATGTAAGAAGAAATTCTGAAAGGCATTGTTTGATAAAGTCACTGCTTACTAGCATTGTTAATACTTTAGGAAAAAATGCATCTACGAAAATATCAATCTTGAAAGGCACATTTGTAACTGAAAGCCCAACATTGCAAAAATATTGCAGAATGTAAAAAAAAAAAAACCTTTTAATTTTTTTCAAATACTTAAGTTTTAATGCTTGGATTTTTGCAGATAAAATCCCCATACATAAAATATTTTAAATTATTTACATGTATATTTCTTAGATTTTATATTATACATAAAAATATGTAATACACATTAAAAATTCTTAAATATATAGCCTACATGCATGATTTTGTGTTTACATACATAATAAATATACACAGTACACACATACATTAAAGTCCGTATAAAGTCAATACTAAATTTGTGTTCTGAGTCACACCACAGAAAAATTTGTTATTAACCACCCATTGAAATTTTAATGCTAAAAAAAAAGCTAAGTTAATAATATAAGGCAAAATCTTAAAGAAATAAGCGGTCCCCTCTGCTCTCAAACGCTGTGGGCGGGTCCGCTTGTGGTGCTGAAACCATGCCCACTCACGGCAAAACTGCCATCTCTCTAAACTGCCTTTCTCAAGCAGTTTAAATTTAATAAAGCTGACCAAGCTCAGTTATTTTAGAAATTATAGCAACCACGTAATATGACGAAGGCATAGCTAGATAGCAGTAGGCTGTAATATCTAATGGTAATGTGTGTGTTGGACTTGAAGCAGCACAGCGCAGAACGATCAGTGTTTGACAGCATCTGTTCTCTATACCTCTCATAGTACTGATGTCACACAGCGGTCGGTATACGCGGTCAGTGCTGCTTCAAGGGGCAGTGCTCATCAAGACCCGCCCAATAAATCGAAAATGGTGAAAAACTTTTTAACAGTCTTACTCCACCATTAAGTACTATATAGTTCAGTCTTTGTAACATGCTTCAGCAAGATTTATAATGGGTTTACAAACAATTCTCAAAATTGACTTTACATGGTCTTTAAGAAAACAAAAACGTATATTTGTGATGCGATTAATCACGATTAATATATAAGCAGATTTTCTGGCGAGTGTGGAAGACTGATTTAAAATGGTATCTGTCTAGACTGAAAAAGGCAAGTTGCCATAATGAAGAACATGCTTCACAAGCCGTGTCTGCCACATTAACAAAGGTCAGCTCATCTTCATAACGTCCAAAGAATTCTGCTCATCTACATGAAAATTCAGGCTCCTTCAGCTGAACAAAAAACTAAGAGTTGTAAATGGCCAGTCATTTTCCCTTTTCAAATTTTAATTTAACTATATGTCAGAGGGAGAAATAAGAGGGAGGGAGAAAATTGTGTGTGTGGTAATGAAAGAGTGTGACTTCATTGATCTCACTTTCATTCAGATTAGAAGTGAATGTATGCTCATTTTCTCGTTAAAATAAGAAGGTGTGCAAAGATGGAGAAATACAAAGAACGAGAGAACAGGAAAAAAAGATTATGATACTCCAAGTGGACACAAACAAACAAAAATTTTTAGATTTTGATTTGTCAACACCTCCATGTACAAACTGGCTTGCGTATTGATCAGCAGTTGCTTTATAATCAGCACGTCAATGAACGCCTCACTGAGCAGAAATCTATGGGCAACTGGGCCATTAGGGAAAGCTCAGCTATTAAAAAATCTGACAGAGGTTTTGAAAGCTAAAAACAATCAATCATCAAAGAAATGACGGAGAGGGGAAATGGGAAGCGTGCTGTGCCATCATTCTTGTTAACGATCACAAAAATGCAGAACTGCACTGCCACAAAACCTTCAGACGAGTTATGAAAGCTTGGGTGGTACCAGAAAAAAATTGCTGAATCTGAATCCAGAGAGATATGGCACAACATATTTACATTACTTTCTGCTCAGATGCTTTCCAACAAGTGACTGAATATAATATGAGTGTCAGTGTACAGATGTTTTACATGTTTCACATTACCTTAATAAATCTATCTGCTAAAATGAGTTTGGGTGCATAAAACTTTATGAATAAAACTAAAACACATCGGCGTTCAACAGAAATAATATTCACACCCTGCTAGAATCAGATATATTATATACTAGATATCTCTATTTCAAATGTTTAAAAACAGCAGTAGTACATGCACTCTGGAAGCAAACAATTAAGAATGGCACAAAGTCAGCTAAAATACTTAAACTTTTCCATGTGCGCTGGATGTTTGTCATTTCCTGTTGTATTCTCATTTTTGTCCAAAATCTCTTATTTAGCTATCTTACATGAACCGCACTCAGCATAGTCAGAACATCATAAACTATAAGTCAAACTAGACAGCTAAAATATTAAAAGCAGAATAACTAAGATCTTTACCAAATATAAACAACAAGCAAATGTAGCAAGTTTTTGAAACTAGGAAAGTGGTGACTTTCATGTGGAAGCAGGGGGAGGATTTATTCCCCAAGAAGCATCTGATCACAGCAGTAAGACCAGGATAGCCATAAATAAAACTGTGCTGTAAAAGAAGCCTGGTGGCATGGAAAGGTTAAGTGGCTTGGACTTCAGAAAAGTGGGGTGGCAAGAAAATGAAAGACACCCGACTTCACCTCTGTTTCACAAAGTGGCTAAATCACTACTTCCACTCTCTAATTACAGAGTGAAAGAATTAATGATTAAAGTAATGAGTGCAAAGGGAGATAAATGGAGGCAGGAGTTCAAGTGTGTGTGTTTGTGCGGAGCAGAGAAGAAACAGTGAAGTGAAGTGTTCATGCAAAACATTGACTCAATATCTCAAATCAGATCTTGTCACAATACTATGAATTTGTAATATATCAATCATTGTTTTTTGTATAAAACAGAACTACAACAATAATTGTTTTTTTTTTTTGATAAGAAAAGGTTTTAAAGGTCCTAAAGGTTTAAGGACTAGTGTGGAAAAACACTACTTAATCAAGCATAGACCTCTATTTACACCAAGAACAAAAAACATAACCATAAAGTAAACAGCAATACTTTATATAAGAGAAAACATATTAGCTATTAACAAGCTCTCCCTCAATAAATTCTCAATTTGCTCCGTAGTTATTCTAGTAATTCTGTTTAAGTATGGGGTAGGGTTAAGGGAACTGCAATATGGTCATGCAGAATGAGGCAATAATATGTATAAGTAGTACTAAACAGCCAATATTCTAGTAACATGCATGCTATAGGAAACTAGTGAATAGTTTTCCCTAAAGTGATCTAAAGTGATCAACCTTTCAATCAAAATGTTTAAAGCATGTATCTAAAGTGTAATTCTTGGACGTGAACAGGTTTTGAATTATTTGTCACTGTTTTTAAGTGTTGCTGGAATACATAATGCATTTTGTGTGTGTGTGTGGTTTTTTTGAGGTAAAACATTTCCTACAGTACATTTTATTTCAGTGTTGGATCTGCATTATATGTTATACTTAGTTCACCCTAAAATAAAAATTCTTGTCATTCATTACTCACCCTCATGTTTTTTCAAACCTGTAAGGCCTTTGTTCATCTTCAGAACACAACTGAGGATAAAATCTGAGAGCCATCTGACCCTCCATATATAGCTAAACAAGCAAAGATGAACAAAGGTCTTATGGGTTTGGAACGACATGAGGGTGAGTAATTAATGACAGAATCTGCTTGGATCGCCACCTTAACGGGGTGGAGGGGTTTGAGTGCCTGAATGATCATAGAAGCCTGAATGTTGTCGGGGGCTATATGCCCCTTGTAGGGTCTTCCAAGGCAAAAAGGTCCTAGGTGACGGGCCAGACAAAGAGCAGTCCAGAAACCCCATATGGAGAGAAAACCAACAAAAAATGTGACGTCGCCCAGTACGGCGCAGCCGGGGCCCCACCCTGGAGTCAGGCCAGGGTCCAGCCCGAAGGAGCGATGTGGGGCCACCCTCGCGTGGGCCCACCACCTGCAGGACGGACCATAAGGGGCCGGTGCTTTGTGGGTTGGGCGGTGGTCGAAGGCGGGGACCTCGACGACCCAATCCTTGGACACAGAATCTGACACTTGGGACATGGAATGTCACCTCGCTGGGGGGGAAAGAGCCGGAGTTAGTGCGGCAGGTTGAGAGGCACCATCTATAGATAGTCGGAGGGGGGATCGGAGGGCGTGTTCCAACCTCACCTGCACACGCAGCTTGGGCTCTGGAACCCAACTCCTCGATGGCGGGTGGCTCTCCACTACTCTGGAGTTGCCCGCGGCGAGCTGGTGTGGGCTTGCTCATAGCCCTCCAGCTTAGCCATCATGTGTTGGAGTTCACCTTGGTGAATGGGAGGGTCGTTTCTCTGCGCCTTCAGGTCGGGGATAGGTCTCTCACTGTTGTTTGCGCCTACGGACTGAATGGCAGTGAAGAGTACCCGGCCTTCTTGGGGTCTCTGGAAGGGGTGCTGGAAAGCATTCCAACTGGAGACTCCATCGTTCTACTGGGGGACTTTAACACCCACGTGGGTGATGACAGTGATACCTGGAGGGGCGTGATTGGGAGGAACGGCCCCCCTGATCTGAACCCGAGTGGTGTTCTGTTGTT
>JAUMHI010000040.1:7869171-7896617 GCA_032359435.1 Enteromius unitaeniatus | reverse complement strand
AGAGGTTCTGGCAAATTGTCCGGTGCCTCAGGAGGGGGAAGCAATGCCCTGCCAACACTGTATACAGTGGGGGTGGGAATCTGGTGCCTTCAACTGGGGATATTGTCGGGCGGTGGAAGGAATATTTTGAGGATCTCCTCAATCCCACCGAGGCGTCTTCTGTGGAGGAAGCAGAGGCTGGGGGCAAAGTGGCGGACTCGACCATTACCCGGGATGAAGTCGCCGAGGTAGTTAAGAAGCTCCTCGGTGGCAAGGCACCGGGAGTGGATGAGATCCACCCGGAGTACCTAAGGTCTCTGGATGCTGTGGGGCTGTCTTGGCTGACACGCCTCTACGGTATTGCGTAGAGGATGGGGATAGTGCCTCTGAACTGGCAGACCGGGGTGGTGGTCCCTCTTTTTAAAAAGGGGGCTCGGAGGGTGTGTTCCAACTATAGGGGGATCACACTCCTCAGCCACCCCGGGAAAGTCTATGTCAGGGTACTAGAGAGGAGAATTCGTCCGATAGATGAACCTAAGATCCAGGAGGAACAATGCGGCATTCATCCTGGTTGTGGAACAATGGACCAGCTCTATACCCTCTTTAGGGTATTGGAAGGCTTGTGGGAGTTTGCCCAACCAGTCCACATGTGTTTTGTGGACTTGGAGAAGGCATTCGACCGTGTCCCTCATGGTGTCCTCCTCATTGAGAGAGGCCAGCTGAGGTGGCTTGGGCATCTGTTCCGGATGCCTCCTGGACGCCTCCCTGGGGAAGTGTTCTGGACATGTCCCACTGGGAGGAGGCCCCGGGGACGACCTAGGACACGCTGGAGGGACTGTCACTCGGCTGGCCTGGGAACGCCTTGGTGTTCCCTTAGAAGAGCTGGAGGAAGTGTCTGGGTAAAGGGAAGTCTGGGCGTCCCAGCTTAGACTGCTGCCCCCACGACCCAGTTCCGGATAAGTGGAAGAAGATGGATGAATGGATCATTTCGGGGTGAACTAACCCTTTAATGAAATCAGAAGTTTCACATTCTCAAGTGATTATTTTCAGCTCTCGTTTCATTTATTGCCATCCTTACTGCTCTCTGCATTACCTCATGTCAATCACAGGAAAACAAGTAAATTAATTAAAATAACTAGGGTGACATTTGGGTAATTGGAGAATTTTAGTTCTTCTCCCGTGCACAGATGATCCATTTCCACTTGCAGAGAGCCCATTATCAGAAGCAATACAGATGCGTGAGACATACATTCTGAGCTATTAGTCATTATAAACAGGTCGAACGAAAACAAGCTTCCGTGAAGCGTTTCTTGTCATATTTCTTGATCTCACTCCACTGGCTCAAATATGCAGCCATAATTAAGTTTAAGGTTTTAACGCTGTCTTTCCACTAGAATAGCACCTCCTCACCTCAATTCATGCCTGTTCAGGTAACCTAATGAGCAACGTGACAAAAAGTTCAAAACCTTTACCCTCTCTATTCCTCTCTGGTGGAATGAGAATCCAAATCCAACTGAACTGCTGAGACATTTTTAAAAAAGCACCTGAAGAAGCATCTCTTCCACAGGGACTTAAAGATAACAAAACCTCAATCTAATGCACCTAAACATTTCTTCTCTTCTATAGCTTACTCATAATTAAATTGTTTAATAAACCCGGTATTGTACATTATAAATACTGCTGGCTCTTTAATAGACTGACATGGATAAAAGCTTCTGCTAAATGCAGATGCATAGCCTTCAAAATCCAGGAATAAAGTGGAAGACACACTGGACAATGCGTGTACATGTATGCACATATGCTGATTACTATGTACCTCTCAGCCCGGCAGATGGACTACATCAAGTCAAGCACTCTCTTCCAGTTCCTCTTTTTTTGTGGGGCCACTGGAGTCCCCTTACATATTTAAAAGAAAAAACAACAACAATTCATCTCCCATCTGTGTGATAGGGAGATTCTATTTCAAACATCAGAGTACAAGTCTCAATCACAAGAAGCCAAACTGTTATCTCTGCTCTTAAATAAAATGACATCCCCTTTCTGTTGTTCGCTCTCATGTACTCCTCTAGTGGCTTTTGCTTTTGTAAACAGATGGGCTGGCTGTTTTTCTTTGAAAAATTGAGAGAAAAGAGAATGATGAAAAGGTTGAAAGTGAAAAAGCTTTTACCTAAAATGGGCTTGTTCACAATATCACACCAAACCTCAGTAGGTCCAAACATCTTTATGACTATTCAACTGCTGGATGTCAAGGACCATGTTTACCCCATTAACATTCGTTTTTGTGATAGGATCAGTGCTTAATACAGGTGTAAATGAGGCCCTGCGCATTTTGTGACTGGAAGCCACCTAGTAATATTTGATCATTATGAGACAATTGAAAACAAGTGATTCAAGCTTTGCTGCATTGTACTAAAACAGTAAAAACCACAGGATAAAATTCTTATACTTTTCAATTGTTTTCCTTCCTTCATACTTGTAACATCTTTTGTTTTTAACACTTTATTGTGGAATTATATGCACATCAATTTCAATCGGTATGACCCTTCTGTAAGCGAGAACACAATCTCTCCCTTCCATCCATTTCTTGTTACAAAAATAGATGTGGAGGCGGTGAGCTCCCATTTCGAGTGCTCTTCTTGCAGGTACTGATCATCTAATATCCTGTCAAATCTGCTTTGATATTCTTCAACTTGGACACTTTAATGTTCCCGCCAGAATAGCTTTTTTTGGGGGGAAGGTCACATTAAAATTGTCTTGTAAACAAATAGAAATATCTTCAACTAAATATAACTTTCAAAGAATTTTTAAATGCATTGTATGTACATTTCATTGATTTAACCATGCTTAACAAAAATCAAATCATTTGATTATTTATTGTGTAGAATTTACATAATTTCTGTAAAATAATAAATTGTAATAAATTACTGTTCACATCACAATTTTGTCAAAGCATGCAAAACATTAAAATATTATTTAAATCGTATATAGATAAAGTTCACTATAAAAATGTTAAAAATTTAATTTCTATAAGATATTTTGGAGGTGACTCTAAAAAAAGAAGTTCAAAAACAATAGAACTTTTCTGTCAAGTATTTCAATGTGCTATTGCAAAATTGCTCCTAGACAAATAAGCTGGTAAGAGTGTGGAACAGGAGTTTATCTTTTTCAGAACCAAATGTCTATAGTTGCACTCATATATATGTGTATTCATATACTTTGTCAAATAAATAAATACTCTGGCCTGTCGCCTGTGATTTTCTGAACTTCATCTGACGACTGTGACTGCATCACTGTGTAAAAGAAGAAGCTCCCTAGAAATCTTTGGAAAAGGTTGCAGGCTGTATTTAGTAGCATGGCATGCTGAGCACACTCATGTTAAGCCAAGAGATTCTGTTGTGAAAGTGTGAAAGTTAGAGAAACTTGACAGTGAGGTATATTTGCCTTAAAGCTTTCCTCTGGAACAACAAAGCAAACCATCTACATATCTAAAGGCCAAGGAGAGGAACCGCTAACTAAAACAGCAAGTTACTGTCAACAAGCCATGAAGATAAATATTTTGCACGCATAGACACTGTAAAAGCCTCGGGTTTACATTAGAAGTTGTTCATGTTTATATCTGGCATGCTAAAAGATGCATCCAGATGGGTTAAATATAAACTGTAGCATTGCATTACCTGTTATCATAAAATAAACATGATATACCTGTAACACATGACTCTGGTCGAAGTTGTAGGCACTAGGTCTTCCCTCCAGTGTGGAGAAGGCCACATTTCCGCCAGTTAGAGGTGAGATGTCACTAAATTCATCCGAGCAGAGTGCCGATCTTTCATTCTCGCCTGGACGTATGAAGCCATTATTTTCCCTCCCGTACATCTTGCGGCAGGAAGCGCTGTAATAGTGGTACGGTTGCCATGGTTCGTTCTCATCGGTGCGCTTATAGATGGCAAAGCTCTCTGGTCGACTGGTGTAGAACTTCAACCGGACATACGAGATCTCAAAGGCCTTGCCTTGGAAAAACAAAAACACTATGTTAATGCCATTTTAAGTATTGTGGGCAGGTCCTACGAAATTCAGTAGCCTACTTGTGTATTTATTGTTGCCTAACAATTAAAGTTAACTAAACAATTAAATGTCCCTTCATTTTTTATCACGTAAGTGATGATGGGCCAAATTGGGAGTGAGCAGGTGAAACATCAAGCCAAAAGAATATTGTGAGTGAAAAAGAGGATGCTTTATCCAATTTAGAGCGTAAAGTAGCTTTCTTCTGTGTCTGCCGAGAATACGTGAGACTTGAGAAAATGGCATACTTGGTAGTACTTTGTCAGTTTAATTGCTGCTCGAAAATAATTGTCCAAATGAACTGGAGAGTTCCTGAGAAGTCTTTAACCCCGGGTTGCTCCAGGGAGACTGTTCCTGCAGCAGTGTAATGGAACAGATACACTGTGACAAATAACACAGTTACTTTGTTTAAATCCATTTATATTTCGTCAACAGAAAGTCCACTGTTGTTCTGCAGGATTTTGCAATTTGCTGCCATTCCTGTAAAACTAATGTTTATCACCAGTGTTGCCGCCAGAAGATTACTGGGTCGTCATCAACTAATAAAGCCCACAGCTGGAATCTGACTGCATGAGGTCTCAATAAGCAACAATACCACGACAGTACTGATATACCTATAAAGAAAGAACAACGCGACTGCCAGTGTTTCCAAATTAAATTGAAAAAAAAGGATTAACTTACATTTCAGAGCCACTATTAGCAGTCTGTCCACCAGTCAATATGTCCAAACTGTGTAATGACGTTTGAATCAGTGTTTTCGAATGAATCGGTTGACTGAAGCATTCAGTATGACTCACTCGCTACAGTAGTTTAGTTCGAGATAGTATATAATAAACATGCTCTTAAATTCTCTTAAAACTGTTTTCTTATTAAGATATAGTAAGAGCGATATGCTAAACTATTCCAAATTCAAACTTTGTGATTTATTTTGACAATATCATTTTTTAATGAATCGATTCAGTGAATGAACAAAAGTCACTTGTCGCCACCTATTGGCAAAATGATGGAGACCCAATCTGCAGAAAGAGTCACTACTAAGACAAAGGCTCTCACTTTCTTTCTATATTTTACAAATCATAATTTCAGTCATATACTACATAGACACGCTCACCCGCACCATTTTGGTTGCCATGTTGAAATCATTTAAGCATAATTCCATCTCAGCATGTGAGAAGATTATCTTGGCTGGAACAAAAGGAAGGAAATAGAGAAAAAAGGCGGATGCAAAATAAAACGAAAACAAGTGTTGGTGTCCAGGGGCCTATTTCAGAAAAGAGGTTAAGAGAAAACTCTGAGATACATGACAATTACAATTAGATTCAATAACAAAGTTTTAAGTTTTACCTTTGATATTACTGCAAAAAATAATATTAGCTTATGATAATATTAATAAATTATATTAATATTAGCTTCAAATCATCCCACTGAACAGGGACATGTACTGTAACTATGTGAAAATGTCAGTAAAAGTCACACATTACATTACTTATTTTTTTATTATACTTAAATATGTGCTCATATTTGCTGTAACTTTGCATGAGCACATCAAGTTCAGCTGGAGAAAAAAATGCCAACCTCTTTTTTCAGATGTTGCCATGGTGACTCGTAATATCTGCGCTCCATTGATAATGGCTTTTTAGAGTCACGGTGTACACGCTGAGTTAGTCTACTCAGAGTTGATTGATCTAACTCAGATCAGCTGTTCTGAAAACCAAAACTCTTGAGTTTTTAATCTCTGGGTTGGGCAACTCAGAGTTCAAGTTTCAACTCCGAGTTGGTTGAACCTCCTTTCTGAAATAGGCCCCTGTTCTAATCGTGTCTGGAACAAAACAAAAATCACTTAGCTGGACTTGAATTTGAATATATCATGTTTGTCACCCACAGGTTTAATATTTCTTTATATGTACTTTAATAGAAAGCCACTAGTATTAGTGCTAGCTGTTATCACAGAAAGAATGAGTAGACTAAACCTATCTGTGTATATGTGTGGGTGTGTTTTGTTTGGTTCTGAACTCGACTGAACCTGACTAGACTCAATATTTATAAATAAACCGTAAAGTAATCATGTCTGTGCATAGTAAAACTGGAATGATTTTTCATTTTATTTTACTACAATTTGGATTGGTGGACATGATATTAAACACTATAAATTAATGTATAACAAATTCCTGTTGACATTTGACACTTGAACTTGAAGATATCCACACTGCAGAAAATGCAGTTATTAACGGTGTTCTTCTAGCATATACATACGTGCCGTTTCTAAGTGCACTTGGATACACTTTGTTAAAATGGTTTGATTCGCATGCAACAATCCTTAATGTTCAGACGGAGTATATTGCAGCAAACATCTGTATCTCATATCTTTGAACATCTTTGAATGAAAACCACAATGGAAACCAGATGTGGAAACATTCTTTAGAAGTCTACACGAGTGTGTTTGTGTATGTTTACTTGTGTGTATGGGAAAGATCTGACCTGCAACTGGACCTCTGCTGCTTTTTGTGTTTGTCTTATTCTTTGTAGTGTTTTCTGTACCACCCCCATTGCTCTCTGCTGTGTGTTTCTGACTGTCTGTGTTGGGCTCCCTAGGATATATCTGTTTGGTTTGGAAATGTGAGAAGGCCTTTCATAGACACCCAACTGCAAGGCATCTTTGAATCAGAGCAAGAACATATGTATTTATGCCTGATCAGCCTGTTGAAACATAATTTTTGTGCCCTTTCATCTCTCCTTTTTTCTCTCTCTTTCATAAATGTGCTTCCAAGAAAAACACATCAAATTTTTTAATGTGCAAAAGCTGTGCAAAAAATAGCCACAAGGTACATATCCTGCACTGTTTCAGCTAGAAGCAATAGTTTGTTTAGTTAACAGATGTTTGTTTCCACTATGAATCAACGGCATTTGCAGTCCTTGAGAATGATAATATTAAGATGCAAAGAAATGCTCAGTACTGTAGTGTGTAACTATAGTGTAGGCTTCATAGCGGAACTTTTAACTACAAGCAAGTCTGCTTCACATTGCAGCTTCGAACTGCCCACTGAGACAGGAAGAAACCATCTGTGTGACATAAAGAGACAGTTTCTCTTTCTCTGTGTGTGTGTGTGTGTGTGTGTGCGTTTTTAAACTAATTTTGTAACCACACTGCATTTACACTTACAGACAAAAATCTATTTGCACTGCATTCAGGATAAAAATGTTATCAGTTTGTAAATTTACTGGGAAACAAACCCTTGACATTGTCTTTATCCTTATACATGATTCAAGTTATTTGTTTTAAAATTGTTATGCATTTCTGGTTGTAAAATAACAATACGATTGTTGGTAAATTGTTTTACACTTGTAATACTTTAAGAATTTTTTTTGGTAGGAAACATTTATGTCAAAACTAGACATTTTAGTCTAGTTTTAACATTAACTAGAGTTTTACCATAATTTCACTACTAAAAAAACAACAACAAAAAAACAGTATACAGTATAAAATATTATAGCAATAAGCCAATAAGGATAAAACAGCTCAAAAAAACTAAAAACTTTTTTTGCACAATTCATTGAATTGGCTGTAGGTTCTCTATTACGTATTCTATGATGAGCAATAGAAAAACTTTGACCGCTTGTCTTGTGTTACGTTTTTGCTTTGCTTAGAAAAACCTCCAGAATATCAGGGCATGTAAGCTTTTCCTCGATACAACATGTAAAAACATTACTTACGTATAATTTACAGTATATTGCTTATTTATTTATTATTTATTTGTTACAAATTGCGTTCACTGACTTTATGTTATTTTGTGTGATTTTAGTGAAGCTGTGGCAGTTCTACGAATAACCAAAACCACTGCTGTGATAAATATTAGAGTATCAGCTACCCTATTGAGTGAACGTTAGGTATTTGTAATTGCGCTGATCTCTGAGGGTTAAGGAAGAAAAACAAGAGGAAAATTTTACCTTACATAACACAAATGACATTTCAAATTTCAAAATCATTATATTCTTAGAGACATATGGGAATGCTTGTGATTGAAAACACTGTAGCATAAAGTCTGCAGGGCAGTAATGTAATAAAACTAGAAACCAGCTGAGATATCAGAGTCATCTAATCTTATACGCTACCAAAATGACATTAGATTTCTGAGATGTTCACATTTACAGGCAGCATCAAACTCACAGTTGGAAAACGTATTGTGATTAACAATTGTGTTGTCTTTACCAGTGCTATATTTACTATTTGCTAATTAATATTAGTATTTTAAATTGGCTTTCATTTCTATATCTTTTAATTTTAAACTCTTTTATATATATTACATTTATTTAAAGCTTTAAATTATTTTTATTTCAATTTGAGTAATTTCAGAACTTGAACTTTTGTCCAGCTTGTTGCCAATAAAAATGTATAAGATTTGTAATATTTCTTTCTTATATTATTTTTTTCATTTATTTTATATTTTATTTCAGCCTTATTTTAATTACTGAAAACGATTTTAAATATATATTTAAGTTTTAGTCAGCAATAACATTATCTGTTAAATGTTCGGTCCACATAAAACACGTTTTGGCTTACAGATTTTTTCATTTAATGTGCAGAAACAGGCACCTTTTCCCATTGTTTGATCAATATTAAAGGCCAAACAGGGTGTCTTACCAAGATGCAGAGTGATGTTGACCGAATTAGGATACTGAACTCCATAGAACATGGACTGGCTCTGCCACCAGGTGGGCTCTTCATCTGTGTGGAAGTCTGTCAGGTAAGTGGCGTTACGATTTAGTTCTAAGTCCAAGGCATCACAGAAGTGACATGACCGCGTGGATCCCGTCTGCATGCAATAGTCCTCAGGTGGGATACCGCACACATTTGAAACTATCACTGTACGATTGAAGGCCGCATTTTCAAATTTAGGCAAACAGCGGCTCGGGAAGCCCTCCTCATCGTAGCAAGAGTCCATTCCAGCAATAACATAAGAGAAGAAGGTGAAAAGCAGAAATAAAAGAGAGTGAAATACAGAGGAATCCATCCTTCTGTGCAACAGCCTAAAACAGAGACAACTTCAAAGGAGCTGAGCGAACCAAAACAAGTCTAGCAAATAATCAAAATCAGAGCCACATGCTACAGGGAAAAACTTCAAGGGAAGTTCAGTAGTTCAGTGTTCAAAGGCAAGCATAATAAAGTATGTGACGTAGCAAACACACATGCAGATAGACACATTTTGTGTAATGTAGAAACTATTCTCTGAGTTTGCATGCAGCAGTAAAGTTTCGTTTGAGTTGCACATGCATTCATTTAAAAAGAAAAAGGTTTAAAGAAACTGGAATATCCTCCATGCTCAGTCTTTGTCCTCAGTGCTTTTTTCCCCCTTTCTGTCAGCATGTGTTTCCCCTCTGAATCCTGGGACACACACTTCTTACAGATTTGCAGACAGACAGAGAAGAGGGAAGAGAGAGAGGGCTGGAGGGGAGTTGACTGGGGTTGACCAATAATTAGATAAATAGGAGGAGGGGCAATACGAGAAAACAGATTTTTTAAAAAGTAGAAAGAGGAGAAAGAAAGTTTGGAAGAGCAGCGCCCTCTTTTGAAAGGGTAAAAAGGAACTATTGTTACCAAATATACATCATAAAATAACTAAGACATCTTAAAAATAGCTTTAAAAAACTTTTATTTTTTTAAATAAATAAAAAATAATAATAGTAAAAAAAAAAAAAAATATATATATATATATATATAAGCCTCAATTTCTTTTTGAAATAATTTTGTTTTATTGTTTATTCCAAGTAATATCAATCAAACTGCAACTGTGTTGAAATAATCAGTTTTAGTCAGCTTTGGCAAAACTCCTCTAAGCTATGTAGCACGTCTTTTCAAAGCGAAGGTAACCTTGTCACCTGGCCTGAATACAGCGGGTTGATTTGCTAAAGTGGACGGCTTCTGTTCAAATTGTCTTGCGTAGCCAGACCTTCAAACTTCAGGTCTGGAATACATATTAGCGTTTATTGGCCATGGCCCGCCCATGAGGACGTTTGACCAACACCCTTTATCTATAATTTCCTACTGATTTTAGGCATACCTTTTTGGATATTGTTAGGTTTAGGGATTGGGATAAGTTTTTATTTTTGGCTGAACATGCCAAATGCATCAAACATTTAGTCAATGTTCATGTGGGCATGATGTCTGAAGTTGAGACTAGCTCAAAAGCAACAATGCCGCTTGCCGGCTTTTGCAGTAAAACATGAACTTGAAAGTGGATAATACAGATCATCAAACTCATCAAATATGTTTTGTTTTCAGCAAAAAATTTAAGTTTTGTGCTATGCTTGAATTTACTTGTTCTATTTATATATTTATGATGCATCATCATCCTGTACAAGCTATAAATTCATCTCAGAATATATGGATTAGCAGTAAATGCAATCTTCCCATCTTAATTCCTTATACTTTTTAAAGTGCAAAACAAAACAAAAAAACGTTCATAGTATCATGTGACTGTAACAATCCAGCTGAAAGTGCCAGCTGGACTCCCTTGCTCGCACTTCAGTCTTTCATCTATTGCACTGCTCCTGCCTTATGTTATGTTTCAGGACTCTTATTATGAACTGTTTCTCCGCTCTGTGTTCAGGACTCATATTTTAAAGTGTCTCCATTTATGTATCCACCCCTTTGTATGTATCCATAGTAGTTTATCTTTTCTCCTCCCACTGACCTCATCTGTTCTAGTATTTAAGTTCCGGGTTTTGTTTGTCACCTCGCTGATCATTGTGTATGGATTCTCTGCCTCTGTAAGCATTCTCTGTGCTTCTCAGTGTTCTGTTGTTTTCATTGGATTACCGTTACGGACACTGCCTGACTTGGATACTCTCTCTCGCCTCGCCCCCTGGACACTGTTCGCTGTTGTTTCGACCTTTTGCTACAGACACTGACTACTTTCTCGCCCTATCCTCCGCCATTGCTGTTAGTTGTTTTTAGACCTGCCTGTTTTGACCCTGAGCTTGGATTACATTAAAGTTTTTTAACATGTAAGTCGCTTTGGATAAAAGCGTCTGCTAAATGAATAAATGTAAATGTAAATGTAACATAACAATCAATAAATATTTAAACATACCTACACTTTAAAAAACAAATCTGTAAAATTTATGGTAAAAAACCAGTTAAATACCATAATTTCTAATAAAAAACCATAATATCCATAATACGGAATTTACCGTTAACAATTTAACAGGTTTTTACTGTAGCATTTTCAGTTTTTTACCGTTAAAATCACGGTTATTTTTTTTCAGTGTATGTGAACATAAATGTTTGAAGCAATCACCAGCGCTTGACTCCTCCTTTAGCAAACAAACTGACAGACTTACATTGTTTGTGCTAAATGACAATGTAACTATTCATTTCAGTTGAGTGTAATTTGATTGTGTGGTCTCATTAAGTCAAGGAAATCTCAAGCAACAACATAATCATTTGTTTAACGGACACAGTATGCACTAAAGAGAATAGAATGATTGATTTTCCTTTCTGGGAACCTTTCCTTTCCTTTATATGAAGGAAATTTCACATCACACGCAAATGCAATCATTACAGAAGAACATGAGGAATAAATGCACCACACTCATGACATTGCTTTTCATTGACAGGACTGCGATTGGAAAGTAATTCAATTTCGCTGCGGCACAATTTCTGCTCTGTTTAGACTGCAATGCAAAAGACAGCATCATTCAGGCAGAGGCAATGATGTGTCTCATATTTAACTTTCCAAGTGTAAAGTGTCATGCTTGCAATATAGCTGGATAAGTGGATTATATTTCAAGGTGTGAATTTGTTTCTTTCCTACAGGAATTTCTGCATTTTATTGTTTCAAAAGCAAATTACCTTACATTTTAATGAAGAGATAAGTGGATGTAAAAATAAATAATGGCAGTTTGGCTTTTCATTCTGGCACAACATAAGCTTGCAATATGCAGATTGCAAATGAAATTGTATTGACTTTTTCATTGTTTCTCTCTAATAATTGCTTTTTGTAAATTCAGAAATTCTCTTCCATGTTTTCCACGTCAATGTTCAAAGCTGCACTGGTAAACTAATATGTGATTAGCCTTGTCTCCAAGTATGCAGGATGCAATAGCGGTTTTATTGTACCATGCCACTGTGCAGTTCCTCTGAGCCAGAACTGTAAAAACAGCCCATCATTATTTTATCAAGATGAATGAGCACACTTCACTCTAAGGACCTGCTAAACATTCAGGGGAGTGAGAAGTGCAAGGGGTAAGGGACCATATTCATTCATCATTTGCTGGACAAAATCTCTCTTATTATGAAGTGTGTTTTGTAACTGAACCAAAACCTTACAAACAATGTGAATGGTCAGTCTATAGACTAACTACCTACAGTTAAATGTATTTATTTAGTACAATCAAACAAATAATAGAATAAGGCATGAGAAGACCCTAGGTAAAAGGGTTCAGGGATATTTATGTGAACATTAGTTTCCTCTTTTTCTTTATCCTTTGTCTTTTCACCCTTATTTGTCTCTGTCTAATTAAAGGAGGAAGTCAGGGAATTGTCAATATAAAAGACTTCACATTTTTACTCAGCTGCGCCTCAGTGGCTTTGATTAGTGCTTTTTTTTAGATTAGTGCATGATTTGAGAGACTTGTCTGTGTGTGTCATATACACATATATATACATACAAAGATTTGTCTCATGCTATTTGTGTGTTAAGTTTTTTCCCTACATTTTTGCTATGTCACACCATACACTCACCTAAAGAATTATTAGGAACACCATACTAATACAGTGTTTGACCCCCTATCACCTTCAGAACTGCCTTAATTCTACGTGGCATTGATTCAACAATGTGCTGAAATCATTCTTTAGAAATGTTGGCCCATATTGATAGGATAGAATCTTGCAGCTGATGGAGATTTGTGGGATGCACACCCAGGGCACAAAGCTCCCGTTCCACCACATCCCAAAAATGCTCTATTGGGTTGAGATCTGGTGACTGTGGGGGACATTTTAGTACAGTGAACTCATTGTCATGTTCAAGAAACCAATCTGAAATTATTCAAGATTATTCAAGTGACATGGTGCATTATCCTGCTGGAAGTAGCCATCAGAAGATGGTACATGGTGGTCATAAAGGGATGGACATGGTCAGAAACAATGCTCAGGTAGCCTGTGGCATTTAAACAATGCCCAATTGGCAATAAGGGGCATAAAGTTTGCCAAGAAAACATCCTCCACACCAATACACCACCACCACCAGCTTGCACAGTGGTAACAAGGCATGATGGATACATGTTCTAATTCTGTTTACGCAAAATTCTGACTCTACCATTTGAATGTCTCAACAGAAATCGAGACTCATTAGACCAGGCAACATTTTTCCATTCTTCAACTGTCCAATTTTTGTGAACTTTGGTGCAAATCGTAGCCTCTTCTTCCTATTTGTAGTGGAGATGAGTGGTACCAGGTGGGGTCTTCTGCTGTTGTAGCCCATCCACCTCAAGGTTGTGCATGTTGTGGCTTCACAAATGCTTTGCTGCATACCTCGGTTGTAATGAGTGGTTCTTTCAGTCAAAGTTCAGCATTATTAAGGTTACTTTAATGTATGGTTCCTATCTGTTGTCAATGCTTTTTTAAAGTTTGTTTCACCTGCCGCACTCATCTTCGCCTGAGTGCTTCATACACTGCGTGACAGAATGATTGACCATAAAACCGACACAGAGGATGGTTAGCGCAGAGGAAATCCTCCTCTGCCTTCTCCATGGACTTACTTCTCTCCCCGCTCCTCAAAAGCAATGGCCAGGGGGCGTGAAGCCAGGAGGCTGTCCTTAAATGCCTGGCTCTTGTCTCGCTGTACGTCGCCACCGTGCGACACCCATACCGCCGATGTGGCCATCGGTGGAGGCACGGCTTGAGTTTCTCCAAGGAATCTGCTCTTTACGGGGAGGCCATGAGTGCCAGCTCCCCAGAAGTGGATCCAGATCCCCGTGGATTCCAGTCCGCGTTGTCCGGATCCAGAGTTGTGGGCCGATATGCAGTCCTGATCCCTGCGGATTCTGTTCCTCCGCTTCCGATTAAAGTTAAAGATTAAAGAGTTATGGCCAGGAAAGCCGGTCCCGAGTCCAGGTCCTGCTTTACGGCCAGGAGAGCTGATCCCGAGTCCAGTTCCTGAATTTTGGCCAGGAGAGCCGTTTCCGAATCCAGTTCCTGATTTACAGCCAGGAGAGCCGTTCCCGAATTCAGTTCCAGATTCTCGGCCAGGAGAGCCGTTTCTAATTCCAGTTCTTGATTTATGGCGAGGAGAGCCGATCCCGAATCCCATCCCTGAGCACGTGCTGCAAGAGCGCCTCCCTGAGCACACACTGCAAGAGCGCCTTAACCTCCCCAAGAAAATTTGGGTGGGAAGGGGATTTGGCCATGACCTCCTGTGTCTCTAGATCCACCATGGTTTTCCAAGGCTCCAGATCCGCCATGGCCTCCCAAGGCTCCTGATTATCTGGGGCCCATGAAGTCTACGATCCCGTCGTGGAGGCACGTAGTGACTTTGCCTCGTACAGCCTCCAGGACAAACAAGTGACAAACCCCCCCTCACTTTTATTAATGATGTCACGGCGCAAGGACACGCCTTTTCGGAGGGGGGCATAATATCACGCCCATGTTTGTGTTGTAATCTGTCACTAGTTACTATTAGTTTCGTTTTAGTATTACCTGTGTCTTTGTATATGGCCTTGTTCCTGTTCTCGTTTAGTCGATCATTAAGGTTACTTTAATGTATGGTTCCTGTCTGTTGTCAATGCTTTATTAAAATTTATGTTTCACCTGCCACTCTCGTCTTCTCCTGAGTGCATCATATGTTGCGTGAAACAAACAACCCCAAATATAGTTTTTTTCTGTTTAAACTGGAATTGAAAACGTCCTCACTAGCCCTTGTATTTATAATTCATAATTAAGTTGGCTTGAAAAAGTTATTCTTCTTCTTCTATATCAAAATGATCAACTCTAGCGCCTCCTAAAGCTTTAACTCTAGAGACTCCAAACTGTAGAAAACTCCTAGTAACATGCTAATCATGCTAGTAACTTGCTAGCAACATTCTAAACATTCTAGTGACTTGCTAATCATGCTGGTAAAGCCTTTTGTAAAGACACCAAGTAAAGACTTTTGTTTTTTCAAGTTCTGCCTCTTGTAAGTTTTCTGCAACTTAGGTCTACACTGCTCAATAGTACAGTGGTTAGTGCTTTGGGTTTTCAATAACACACTGTGGGTTTGAGCCTTGCTGTGCCAGCTCTGGCTTTCTTAAGCAAACTTAAAGTTTGTCTTGACTAATTAGCTATCTATTTAGTGTATAATGCACAACAATTATGCTGTATTTGCACACATGTATAATGCATTCAGGTCCATAAAGCTGCAAATGTATATGAAATACAGCACCTATAGTTGAGAAAGGACATGTTACAGTCTGTGACAAAGACAAGCCGATGTAAGCTTTTAGACTGCTTTTAGATGAATGGGCAACCTAAATGTGAGTGTTTTAAAAACTAATTGATACTATTAAGAGGAAATAAGGCATGAGCACCTCAACATGGTGCTTAGGCAGTCACCAGCAGAAAACACACAGGTGAAAAAAAAAGTGTTTGCAAAATTTTATTATACATTTTATTAAAATTTGATTACACTTATTACAAAAGTATTTGACTGCCAATTTAAGAATTACAGAGCGTGAACAGAAAAGGAACTTATCTAGATGAAATAGAGAGGGAGAGATAGAGAGAATATGTGCCTGTGTGTGACACTGCATAGGGAACTTTAATTGCACAATGGATTGTCAGATTATGAAAAGAGAGGCTCAAACAAAGTTTCTGGCAAATGAGTTTGAGAAAGAGAGCAATGACACACTTGACATGAGTGAAAGGAGAGTGTGAAGAGAGGATGGAAGTAAGGCGAAGGTAGACAATTAGGTGATAGAAGAGGGAAAGGTGGATGGATGCATAGAAAGTAGGCTAATGTTACATAAAGATGAAAAAATATGAAAATAATGGAGGGATGGGGGTGGTGGAGAAAAGCAGATATAAAAAAGATTAGTCCACTCCATCAAGCTGTGTATCTAGACTGTTAGACGAAAAGATTCTACACAGAACCCTAATGAATCTTGAGTGTGTTCTGACTGTGAACAGTGAGGATGCATACATAAACCCATTGGAGCATCCTGCTTCATGCCATTAAAACCCACTCCATTCTGCACCTCTATATAAAACCGAAGATGTTTTCACCGAGCTCTGTGTTTTGATTAAAGTTTGAGCACATTTCGTAGACCAAATAAACTGTGGTTTTCAGTCACTACTGTAAATGTAGGGAGAAAATGTATTATTTACATGCATTTCACAGAGATTAAGAACAAATGTGTGTTTTGAGATAAAACAAGTTAGCATTAAATGAGGTGCATTAAAAAAGAAACAAAGTGCATAGTGCATATTACATTTGCAACATTTAAAGCATTACAGTTATAATAAATAGATAGATAGGTGACTATACTACATTTATTATGCCAAAACAGAACTGAATTAAATTTAATTGGTTAGAGAAAGAGTGCAAGAAAGAGACAATATGTATTACTGCTGTCAATAAAGCTGAACAAAATAGAACTGAAAAAGGTAAAAGAGAGAGACAAAGAAACAGAAGCAGAGGAAGAGAAACGGAGTGAGAGAAAAAAAGACTTGGAAATACAGAGGCAGCAGAACAGATTGCGGTCAGTGATAAGCATCTGTAAACGTCAAATTGAGAATGCTATGGGAAATAAATGGCATGGCTGCTTCACCATTAGACCCAGAATGAAGAGCAGTAGCACCAATAAAACCGGAGTGCTTTTACTTTTCATTCTGCTTATCTTCAGACTGTCCAAGAAAGGGCTGTTTGGGAGCTGTGTGTCTTCTGTTTCAGTCAGACTCTACAAAGACCAATGATTTCATTATCTTAAAATGCATGGATACTACATTCAATTAATTCAAATAAAAATACATAGGAGTGACTTGCAAATTCATTTTCAAAACTATCTATTCATTCCAGAAAGGGAAAATATTTAGTGCCTTGTGCAAAAACATTCCAGTACCCTGACTATTGTACTTTCATGCAGGTCATCTGCATCTAATATGTTTCATGCAGAGGTTCATGGTTTCCCTAGTAACATCACAAGCACTTTCCTTTTCGCTGTCCTCCCAGACCAATTAAAAACAGAGACGTTTAACTGACTTTTGGCTAGAAGCTCCAGTGACCATAAATCATCTAAAACATCATAAATTTAGTTCACTAATGAACTTGTCCTATGCATATACACAATGAATCCTAAAGATAGATGTTCACACACATTCACACAATTAACATCTCACTAATTTCTGTTCTTTCAAAGAGCGGGGATCTCACAGCTGGGTTTTCAGTTCACAGTGTTTCAAAACAGGCACACTGACTCAGAGATGTGTCTGCTCTCAATGAGAAAGATGTACATGTCTCTTTCAAAGACAAACACTGAAAAAAAAAGGTTACTAGTCCAGATCAGATGAATGACAGAAACATAGCTCTTGAATATCAGCAAAGGCCACAAAAATGAGAAAAGTCAGATCCTCAGCAAAGTCTTTTTAACAAGACTGATGATCATCGTGCCAAGCCCATTAAAATATGGAACATAAGATAATCGTAGAGCTACGAGAAAAAAAAAATCCACCCTATTTTGTATAGGGTTCAGGGGTTTATGTGTGTGTGTGCAGTATGTATGTGTGTATATGTGACCTTTACAAATTCCAAAAGTTCATTATTAGTCATCTTCACCAGACTGTCTCTGTGGGGTGCCAACTAAACTTTAGGGAGGTGGAGTGAAAGGTGGAGACCATCACACCCTTTATTTTTCTCATTTCTCTTTATCTGTCTTCTCTCTGTAAAGGTCTGTTTTTCAAACAAAGTAAAAGAACCAGCAGGATGCCACAGCATCAACCCCATACCCCACAGATGGAAGAAAGAGAAAACCTAAAAAATTGAGGGAGGGAGGAATGGGGAGAATGATAAGCAGCAAAAAATACATAGTGAATGACAGATTTAGACTATATAGAAAACATGTGAGAGGTTAAAAGACACTTGAATCTGACTAATTCGATTTTTGTAAATTACATACATGCACATCTCCAGTGAAATTCAGTTTAACTGTCATTTTTAATTTGGAAACTGATTTTTCACATGCCTCAAAAGAGCATTCTGGGTCCGGTCCCACACAAATGCACGTGCACACTCTAGACATGCAGTTCAGGTGTTCGATATGCACAGTACATGCCAATGACCATTTTAAATATTCAAATCACTATGGCAATGTGTCACCACCACAACTGAAATATTCTGATAGTGACATTCAGACCATATTTCACAAACAATCTAAATCAATATGGTTTGAGTTTGTTTATTTAAATGTAGCTAAAATAAATTTAATAATCATTTTTTCAGTTTATATACCGGTAGTTCAATTTTTTCAGACAGCACAGATTTGACGGCACAAGGAGCTTAAAATATCATCTTCTTGTGATGTTAGGGCCCTGAATCGATGTAGTGGAGGCTCCAGTTTGAATTTTTAATGCATACCTGATGCCAACACCAGACAATAAACTGACGACTGGACATAAACGATCGTCAAAACTGCTTGCGTTTGCAGCATACACTTCTTATTATAAAAGGTTAAATGAAGTATTGTGTTTTGTTGATATGATGATTTTTTATGCACATCACTAAGTTAAGTCGTGTATGAAATAAACTTACATAAGCAGATCAGATCAGAAATTCTCCAGTTATTGTTAAAAAACTAAGCTCCGCCCATAGACAAATGTCACAATGTTTACTATCAAACAAAAGGGTCTATTAGGCTTTGGTAAGTAATTGTCTGCTGAGAGTATAAATATAAATTAGGTCTGCTGTAGCTCAATGATTGCTCATTTTACTAACATCACACCTCCATCTTGGCTAATATCGCCATTATACAATAATAAAAAAAAACCTTCTAAGTGAATATTACATGCCCTGCTGCTAAAAACAGCTTTTATCTGGCTCACTGTGCTACTGCTGTGTTCTTCCCAGTAAATTAATAACAGTGCCATAATGACTGTACCATATCCACAGCGATGGGAATTCCATAGAAATAGAGGCAGCTTGCTGCTACGCATTAGTGCATAGAAATTAAATGAATAATTAATAGCACTGCATTGTATTAATCCAGGAATTAATTTGTCAATGTTCAAGCAGTAAAAAAAAATCAATGTCATCAGCATAAAGTGATGAGCTAGAGAAGGCATAAGTGACTTTGAAAAAGTGGTGTGGTAAGGTGGATTACTAGGTTATTCTTGTAACGGGGTGCATTTTGAGCTCCTCTAAAAAACTGTCCTTTATGTCTCTCCTGTTTTTCTACAAAAGATAAATCAGACTTACAGACTTCTGTTACTCGATGGCAAAGCAATTATAAAGGCACCATCCTGGAACTTAACTAGATGCAAATAAAGAGCAATGGAAGTTCAAAAGAGGCTGCCAATTTAGTTTTGTTTCACCAAATCTGTCATAATAGAATCAATCAATCAATCAATCAATCAATCAATCACTTATACTTTTTTTTTGTTTGTTTGTTATTCTTTTAATATATATATATATATATCTTTTTTTAATTTCAGAAATGCACATGATAAAAATAGGAACAGGGTGAAATTTTATAACTGATTCTCGTCTTAATTACCCATAATGTGATAAAAGAAAACTAATTGATTTCAGTCTTAAAAAATGGTTTAATACATCATCCCTGCCCCACTTTTTCCCTTCTTAAAGTTTTTCATGGCTTTTTGTCATTCTGTTGTTCAGTGTCTATATTTGTTCACTGCTTTTTAAGTTTCAATATCTCAATTGTTATTTTAAAAATGTTTTGGAACCCTGTTATTTATTCTCCGTTTTCTCCCTTCTCTCTTTTTGCAGCTATGTGTGTGTTCTTTCACAACAGGCATAACTTACGCCGCCCCCTTGTCTTACCTCAGGACAATCATTGTGTTATTTGTTTGCTCACAGTGTGTGTGCTTGCATTTGTATTTATCTTTGCTCAGACTTCTGTAATCCTTGTTTTAGCTCTGTGTCTTCCTCTTCACGAGCTGTCAGAATTCATTCTCCTCACTTCTTTCCATCTACGTTTCTCTCACTCTCACTTGCTCGCCTTCTCCCTTAGGCAAGGTGCCTTGGGCAATTGTGCATTTATTCATCAGTTTGCTCCTTTGTGCCCTTTATATGTATTTCTCTGGCGCACACACAAACACACACACACACACACACACACTGGTGTTCTGCTGTCAGCAGTGGAGATTAGTCAGTCAATCAGCACATTCTCTAAGAGACAGAATGAAGGAACTGTTCTTCACATGCCGGCCCATATATCTCTCCCCTTCTCAGGTGGACGTTTGCATCTCTAATGCAATAACACATTCACTGACATATACCCTTCTCACAGCGTCAATAATGCATATGATTTACTTTCTCACTTCTCTTACTCAGTTCATATCTACCTAGCATTCCATTAATATTCTCTTAGCTTTTTTTTCTCATCCCTCTCAGTTTGCAATTTGCACTGTACTGACATGACAAAAACTGAGCAAACAATATACATTTTTTATATAGAAAAAGAGTATATTGAGTAAAGTGATATGAGTAATAAACTAAACTAAATGACACTAGTTCTCTGAGACAAGCAGTTTAATACTGTTGTTATTACTAAAAAAAGAAAGAAAAAAAGAAAAAAAAGATAAGTTGCCTTGTCAACTACCTGGAATAAATAAGTTTAAGTTATGTTAAGTTAAAGTTAGCTAAATATTACACACACACAACAAAAACACTAAAACAATTAACTTAACATGAAAAACATGAAGACTCATTTTAAAGCTAATTTAAAATATCACTAGAATATTAAACATAATACAAAAAAAAAACAAAAAAACAATGGGTTTCAGCCACATATTCTTATGCACATCACTGGGACAAACAAACTAACAAATAAACAAATAAATATATGTTGGAAAACACCAAGATGTGAATACATTTTTATATGCACAAGAAAATCATAAGGTCTCTTGAGACATGTCTCTTTAGACATTATAAATAATTTTAATTTTGTAGAAATTCTACAAAAAGCTATGTGACTGAATAAAACAACTTACTTGCAGCTTGGGTGGAGCACTTCACACACAACATGTACCAAACACCCGTTAATCAGTTTCAGGCTGAATTACAAATACTTGCACATGGCAAAATGGTCCTCCATCATGCAGCCTAGACCTTATGCAAATAAACTCATTCTCAATCCAATCACTGTTATCAAACATGCTCAATTGACAGAGGGGTTTTTAAAGCCATAATATGATTTATGGGGTGTGTGCTGCGATTAGACGACTTGTGCAGGAAGCATGCAGCGTGTCAATAAGGAATGAAAAAGCGAAGCTGTCACTGTCATCAGCTCTCCCTAAGCACTGAACACTGTTTACTATCACTCATGTGGAGTTATGGTTTTTGTGTAGTAATGAGATTTCTGGCTAATTCCCCCCTGAGGAGCGTTAATTGCAGAATAATAAGTGGAACGTCAATACTAGGCTCCTGGGGTTGCGTGGTGTGTTTTAGGCCACATTGTGCTTCTACTATTGTTTCTCTGTGCGTGTTTTAATATCTACACATGAAAATAATTTTTTGGTGTGCTGTAGATTGTCTGAGTGTAAAGAAGTAGATTTGCATTCTCTGCTTTTAGCTCACTCTTTTCGGGATGGAGCCTTACATTAATTAAGTGCATTCATGTCTGATGTTCCTTTGCAGTGGCAACGTCTGCACATTCAATAAGGGAGACTAGGCAGGAAGATTACAGCCTGAGGGCAGTCAAGACTCATCTCTATCCCTACATACTTTTTTTCCACTTCATGCATGCACAAAAACTCCAGTGTGGGTTTGAGAAGTTGTGTGTGATGTGGCCTATATCACCACTGGCTGAGAGCCAGGACTATATAGTCAGCGCTCTGGCTCTCTGCTTTTTTAAATGAGATGTAGATAATATCATCTGCGACTGCATGTCAGCACTGCTGCTAACCACACACCTTCACTTACGCTTTTTTCATATAGCCATTAAAGCATACCTGTTTTCTGATGCATTCAAAGAGTAATGTACCACTTGTGCACTGAATTTTCAGATGAAAGGGCAGTAAAGAGTACTTTTTATTTTGTGTTTAAAGTGGACATTATGTATTTTATACAACTTTTTTATTTAATAATAATACATTTTTATTATTGTTTGTAGAAATCAGGGTCTGTACTTCGTTTTTTTCACAGAATGTTTAAAAAATGTTTTTGAAATAAGACTCTTACGCTCACCATCGCTGCATTTGTTTGATCTAAAATACTGTACAGTGTAACATATTAGCTCATTAAGGGAAATGTATAGAAATAATTACTATTATGATTAATTGCAATTATTTTTATTAGCTGCCAGTAGTAACTGTAGCAGAATTACCATCAACTACTCTGTTCGTTCAGTGAACACATAGTGTAATTTCATATAGACTTTAAGAAGTGATATTTTCGTGGCCACAGATACCTTAATACCTTACAGTATCACTGCATTAGAGCATGTAGCAAGGGCTACTGCATCCAAGGCAAATCCAAAAAGCTAGGCTGGTCCAAGCTGTGGAGGCTTTTGAAATCTGTTGAGGTCACACCTCTTGTGGGTCAAAAAGCCAATTGGGTGTTGCTAATTTGGAGGGACATTTTATGACTCTTTGTTTCTAAGCATTGTAATTTGCATACACACAGGATTGGTGGCCGATATCCAATTTAGAAGAGATTCTTAAAACACTGAATGTTGCAAAGATATGAACATACAACATACACTCTCAATTAGATCATCTGAAGATGAGTCCTTAGATAAAAATGTGTTGATCTGATGAGGTGGCGTAAGCTGATGATCTATCAAAAACATGCATGAAACAGTACCATACTTAGTGCCATACGATAGCACAATAACAATATACACTATGACCTGAAGGATATGTGTTACTCAAAGAAAGTTTTCCTGTGGATTAATTTAGGGAAAAATCCATTGTCTTTTCAACAGGGAGAGCTAGAGTCAGAGTTACTTTGTTCACATTCGTTCAAGCAATAAACCAGTCTTATCGGTCTGTTGCCATGGAATCCGAGGCCTGGTTTGCCTTCCTTTGGTGTCAGCTGCTTTTCGAGGGAAGGGTTCACACTCATAGTTTCAGTTTAAGTTACCCATTGGGTTGGTGAGAGCGGTAGAGTTTTTGGGTGTCACTTTAAATCATTTTAATATTTTATATTTAACATTTTCATTTTGTAGTAAAATTAATATTGAAAACAGATGTGTTGCATAATATTGCCCAGTAATCAGCTGTGTCACAGGAATAAATGACATTTAAGAAAACAGTTATTTTAAATTGCAATTGATATTTTACAATGCAGACTTACAACGCATAAGATATATATATATATAATGTATATGTATATATATTTTTTTCTAATCTTAATTATTCCAAACTTTTGACCACCAGTGTGCAAAAGGATCAAAGGGTAGTTGGCCGGCATGATATACAGTATATTTCACTTGTAGCTTAATAACACCCATGGACAGATTAAGAACTCTTGGCCATGAAACTGTTCAATGAGGTCCAACGAGCGTGCCTATGGGCATTTTACGATTATTAGGTTTATAGAGCTGTCAAGAACCACCCACATTTATATATATCATTCACCTTCAGGATTCATACAGAGAGAACAACATGTCCCATTGACAGGGAAAGTAAATGAGCTACTCTCTAACTGCCCATTTTTCAAACGACTATAGAGTAAATCATTTCTTAATGACCGACTCATTCCACCTAGACAACTGACCCCAACTGAGGCTCGCTATTTAGCTCCTGTTAAGAAATGTAGACGATAATAAGAACATTTCTCACAATATCACTGAACCTGACAATGATGGGTCAGTAACTCCCTCCTGTAGTCCCTCAAGGCAAGTCTGCGGACATTTTCATGATGCCTCTGGGCTGCCGTTTGTAGGCAAGTACAGATACTACCTATGCTACTATAAGACATGTCTGTCAAAATTATTTTTCAGTAATATTTCAAATCATGCTCCTTATATTCAGACCAGTTAAAGCACACTGAACCTAAAGTCAGGATATCTCATTGAAAGCTTAAGGCCACTTTTTAACTGCAAATTGCTAATGTGAACGGCTTATTCTCTAATGCTCATTATCCTCCCCTCCCACACATAACATTTATCAATCATAACTTCTCTTTGAACGTGCAAATGAAAACATGAGGATGATTTATTTTTTAGAGCTGTACTCTGCAACTAATCCAGGTTCAGTGCTACAGGTCGACCCCTGATCAACATTCAGTTGTAGTTTTTCTCCTATAGCTTTGCTGAAAACATCTCTCCCTTCACCCGAGATGCATCATCTTATGTGGCTGTGCATCAAGCTTACATTTGTGCTGAAATTGTTCGTAGCTAGCTTTTTCCACACATTTGAAAGGACTGTTCATGAGCATTAAAATACCTAATCTTATTTAACATACATAATCATTTCACTCACCTCAATCTGGTGGAGGGCTCACGTTACACTCTTAGGAGAAATGGTTCAATATAGACACCTAATGAACCTTTTTTCTATGAGTTTGGGCTGGCATGCCTTTGAGATTCTTTACAGCCATTTTATTGTAACATGTGAATCTGATAGACTCAATATTCATGTTTCAGTGACTGCAATGCACAGGTAATGGAATTATTTTGTAAAGTGGTGCGTAGGAGTTTCTATAATGCTAATATATTAGCCAGAATTGGTTTGATGTTATTGTATTCAAGTCATTCAGCATGTTCAGCACTGGAAATGAAGCGTGAGAAGAATCACGAAGGGAGAATAAAAGAGATTTCAATAGAGACTTAGACTTAGATAAATGAATATAAAGAGATATAAGCAGATATAATGCACACCACAGACAAAGACAAAATTTTACTCTCTACATCCTTTCTTTCATGTGTGTAACAGGAATATATTTTTTAGAAATGCCTTTGTTTTTTTCTGGTACAACAGAAATCAATGGTCACCGAAAGTGTTTAACATTCATCTAAATATCTTCTTTTGTGTTCGGCAGATGAAATAAACACAAATAAGTTTGGAATGACCAAAGGGTGAGAAAATAAGACATAATTGAAAATATCTTTACAGAGGTAGTCAGATCAACATCAAAACATCGATAGTATTTCACCAAAATGAAAAGACAAAGACTGTCAAGAAAGGTATTGCGCACAGCTTTGTTAACACTGCTTAAACCAATCTTAGTCTTGAAACCAAGCAATGTTGACAGCATCACAACAACTTCACCAAAAACAGAAACCAGCATTTGTATAAAATACAACATTACATATTTAGCAAAGAGCCGACTTTGACCTGAAAAGATCATTGTCATTCAAGTTTTCTATAAGGTCAGTGTGTGAGTCTCAAAGAGGCAGAAAATAATTCCTCTGTACTTCAACCTCAAATAAAAGACTTCACTGCATGAGCATTACTATACGACAAAATTTACAGCGTTTGTCCTACATGTTTGTAGGTCAAACTAACTGAAATTTGAATGCTGTATTACATTTTATTGTTAATTTATTGCTTTGTAAATCACTTTGGATAAAAACACTTACCAATTGAATAAATGTAAATGTGAATTGATCAAGCGGTGAAGCCAGGTCCTGTGCGCCCTCTAGAGGACATTCATAACGTCAATACAAACTTAAAGACAGCTCCTTCACACATGTAAAAGACACACACACACACACACGGAGTAAATAACTCTAATAATGACAATAATCTACTTCCTATAATTAGTCTGATATCAGTGACCTCCAAGTATAATTAGCTAAAGGAAGCGAGAAGGCAGTCGTAAACAACGCAGATAAACATGAATAGAGCGATCAAGATAAATCAGCAGGTGACAGGAAAAGCGAAACCACAGTGCCTCAAAGCTCTAATCTAGTGCAGTCCTCTATGGGGTTCATTATAAAATATTAACATGTGATACGGACCAGCATGGAAAGAAGACTTTGATAGATTAACTCCAATTAAACCGTTCAATAGTCAGCACCGCTCATGCTTTATCATGGTCACAATTATGGTGAAAGGTAGATCTGTTCCATGATGTGAAGTGTCAGGCATATTTGCACGTAGCTATGCCTGGCTAGTTTTGACACAGAAAAAGTGAGGGGGGCACGTCCCCCTCACTTTTAGAAACAGGTGATTCTGTCCCCCGCACTTTTTTTGACCTAGCGCCAATATTTTCGCCCGTATTCTCTGTTTTTTTATTAGTTTATTAGATTTGAGTAAACGAACGTTTAGCCAATCACAGCGCGAATCCGAAGACTCCAGAGATGAACTACACAGTAAAAACGAAAGGTTCATCAAATATCCTTTTGAGTTCTTAAGGAACCTCAAAATGTATTTTAAGTGCCTCAAAGCTCTTTTTCTCATAACAGGGTTGCTGGAAGAACCATTTTAGGAACTTATGGGATCCTTGAAGCACTTTGTTTCCAGTTCAGAGTTTCTGGAGTCACTCTTTTATTACACTAAAACCTCAAAGTACTCTGGAGGTTCCTGGAGGAACTCAAATATTAAAAACTGGTTATTGTAAAATCTGTTAAAATCCAATCTGGTTTCAAGCCTTGATCTACCCATTAAATGATGATTCTGCTGTGCTCGACCGTACATGATAAATAAGGCAAGTTTGTGTATTATGCGCACACACACATGCATATATATAATATTGTATATAGATAGATAGATAGGTGCATACCATGAAAAAAAGTTTTTTGCAGTTCTAATAAAACACAATGGGACAGAATTTGTATTGAATGTGATTACAATTTAATTAACAAAATAATAAAAATAATAATTATAAATAGATTTTTCATGGTTATTCAAACAGCGAATTAATTATATATAGAATGTGATATTATCACTAACTTTAATCTATCACGAACACTCTCAAAAATACATAAATACAATAAATAATAGAGCTAATGATAATAATAAAAAAAGTGTTCGATTGCACAATTACGGGTATAACCAACAATTGACTCTCCACCGATTAACCCTTAACCAACAAGATTATTTTAAATTAGACTAAATTAGAATTAAAATTACTAATATGTTTTTCATAAACTCATCATACAAAAGGTAGCAAACACCAGGATTCACATGGTATTATATCACATCAAGCCCCTAAAGCGCTTTTCCAAGCGGAGAGAAAGAAAAAAAACATTATAAAGGATAAATATAGGCCTAAACGAGAATTATAATTTTACTTAAATAATAAATCAATAACCAA
>JAUMHI010000040.1:7852882-7866385 GCA_032359435.1 Enteromius unitaeniatus | reverse complement strand
TGCTTAAGCTTATGTATTCAGTCATTATTCAATGGTATACTAAAAATCCATATGAAAAAACTTACCTCTCACTGTTCGCAAGTAAAATATTTATATGCAATTACAATGCAATTCATTTGGATTCATTAATTACAAAGCCTCTAATTAATTAGATTAATTTTTTTAATCGAGTCCCGGCCCTAATACATATAGATGTTGACAGATTGTCTCCTGCTAAGTCTAATTCTCTATTTCAGCTGCTACATGTGTATACAAATAAAATAAAATCTTTAGCTTCTTGTCTCAAATGGCTAGGAGACACTTCACATGTCGCACATAAATTTCCAGCTGGAATGAAGCCCAGAATTTCGACTCCCGGAGAGAACTAATTTTAAATGATTTCTTAATGAATTTCCTCACACCCAGAGTTGGTATCAGTACAAAAATATAATGCAAAGCAACACTGCAGCAATCAGAGCCATGCACGTGTTTAATACAGGCAAACATGCTGTTCTTTAGCACGCATAAACACACACGTCCACTTTCCTCTGTATGATAGCGCTCTCTTTTTTCCACTAACACATTGAAATAACTTTGTAATCACATACTTTCGCATTCCTGATTTATATTTTTTGATCTCTCTTGTTCTCTAACAGCAGGGGTCTTCAACCAAGTCTAAGAGTTCTAAGGCAAAACCGCAGGCGATCCGCCAATTATTGTTTAATCTCAAACAAATTTTTTTAATGGAAAAAAAAGAAAATTAAATTTGCATTAAACATAAGATATAATAACCTACGATTCAGTGATAATTCATTGTTCTGCACTTAAATAAAAAAGGGCAAAAATAGTAAAAGATACCTTTAATATTAAAATACTGGAGGTACAAGTGCATTATCTTCATACTATTAAAAAAGATTTTTAATATTTTTAAATTTTTTTGTTACCAAACATTATGAAAAACTTTACATAAAAAAATTTAACTGTAATGACTGGGACAGAAGAGGGCGGATCCGAGTGCAGGCTTTTATTAATGGGCATGGTCAAATACAGGCAGGGTCAAAACGACTCAAAACAAGTGAACCCTGAAAATAATATTTTACAAAATATTATACAAAATTAGTTTACATAAGTGCAACAAAATACAAAAAACCAAGGCAAAACAGTGCAAAGAGGGACAATGCAATAAAAGCAATTGTGTGTAGTATACAGAAGGAGAGATGAGAGTAGTACAGAAGGGATGGTTTGTAAGGTCAACTCACCCGCCTATACACAACCTACTCGCTCACATGGTGTTATACATAGATACATGTTGTGTTATGGGAGATGGGAGGAGAGAAGGACACTGATGATCTGCTAAGGTTATCAGACACCTAAACACAATAAAAAAAACAGTGGCTAAAAACAGTTTCTGTTCAGCTGTAGACAGTAAAATAAATAGAAATAAAAACTCCTTTTAGAAATAACATTTAGAACTTTATAACATTAACATTTATAAATTAATATACATTTCATTTTAGAAAACAATGCGGTAACACTTTATTTTGAGGGCCCCTTTTGAGCAATCTGTTGAGAATAAGTAGCTTTGCACCTACATGTCAACTAACTCTCATTAGAATATTAGTACACTCTAATTAATATCTGCTAACTCTTTATTGTGATGGACTCCCAAAAGTCGATCTAGTAACTTTGCAAGTACATATCAATTTATTCTAACCCTAACCCTACCAGTCTACTAATACTCTGCTAGCACTCTATTGAGAGTTAGTAGATATGTAGGTGAAATGTTATAATCAACAGAATACGTTAAAGGGACCATCAAAATAAAGTGAAGCCAGCAAGGCTAATGTTATCAAACCTTTTTATTTTGCTTGTTTGTAGTTAACACGATTTGTCCATATTTATTATCTTACAATGATAAAAATTTAAATAGTAAAAACGAATATGCTTACTGATATTGATCATAATTTTTTATTATCATTGTATCTCTATATGAATTTTATCCCCCAAGTGGTCCTTGACCTGAATAAGGTTGACAACCCCTGACTCCTGGCACATCAAATCAAGTTGAGTCCTTTCTATCTTTTGTCAGTTATCTTATTGTGTTCATAATACACTCAATTTCTATTTTCTTATTATTTCTCGTGTAATAATTTTGAAGGTTATGTGATACATACTAATGATAGATGTTGGACTGAATGAAAGACCCAGAAGAACAAAGGAAGCTCATCATCATCTCTCTTTTGCTCTCACTCTCACACATCAACTGTAAATGGGGAATTTAGATTCCAAGGCTGCACTATTCTTCAAGAGAATGTCTCCAGTGAGAGTGCAATGTGCAGTTGTAGTGAAGTGAATGGAGGGCGTCTGTTGGACTTATGGGTGCGTGTCTTAGATTTGCAGAGTGACAAACGCTTACAGCACATATTAGAGAAGTCCATGTTAATATGTAGATATATGCAAGTCATTTTCAGTTGTCTGAGAGAGCTAATTTGAATCTGACAAATTTCTTATTACAGGTTATGAATTGCATTGTGGGAAAAACTGTCATGTTTTGTCATGGAGCTAAAAGTATGCCAACAGTATGAATAGGTGTCTTTAGGCCAACAGTGTGGTTAGGTTTCATTCAGTGTTTTTGTGCCTGTTTGGCAGCGTATTTAAAATAAGTGTACACAAACTAAAGTTATTATTGAACATGCCGAAACAGGCCAAAATAATTCATAATTCAAATCACATAAAGCTATATATATATATATGGTAACACTTTATTTCGATGGTCCACTTTAGAAAATCTGCTTACAGTAAGTAACTTTGCAACTACATGTCAACTAGCAGTCATTAGAGTATTAGTAGACTGCTTAATAACTTATAACACTTTATTTTACTACTGAGTTAGTAGACATGTAGTTATGTATTAATGAGAATTAGTTGACATGTAGATGACATGTAGTTACAAAGTTACTTATAGTTAGTAGAATGTCTAAATGGACTATCGAAAAATGTAACTATATATATATATATATATATATGTGTGTGTGTGTGTGTGTCAGACTTCACAGCCCTTGCCCTGTGTTTTGCTCCCCACGTGTCCGCCTTTGTCCTTATTTGGTTGTTCCTGCCTTTGATTAGTTCATTGTTAATTGGTTAATTTGTTCCCAGCCGTGTTTCCCAGGTGATTTCCGATCTCCCATTATGTCATTGTGTATATTTACCCTGTGTCTCCTAGTCTCTCTTGTTGGTTATGAATGTTTGAATGCTATTTGTGTGTTGAAGAATTAAAAAGAAGCCTTTGGTTTATGCCCTGTAAGACTGATTTCATTTCCACAACGTGTGACAGGAGGACCAACTATAAACAGTGATGGAGGTAGCTGCTCACTTCCTCTACCTTCACCGGCTAGATCTCCCCTTTCTACACCTGAGGAGTTCTGTCGGCTGGCACGAAAGGTGAAGTGCGACGATGCCACCATCTTCCACTTCTTCCGGCTCGGAACTCTTAGGTACCGCTTCGTGAATCTCCCAGACATCACTGGGACTGCGCTGGAGGGAGGTTGTCTACCGGTGCCTGGAAGACACCGGGGCAGAACCGAAGCTAGCCCACCATCCACAAACCTGCTAACAAACCCGAGCATAGAGCACCCTCCGATGCCCCCCGCTGCGAGAACTTCTGCCAGAGCCTGCTTCTTCTGGGTGGCATCCAGTGCCAGCCCCCCGTAAGCACATCTCAATCCCTGAGAATCAAGTCTGCCTGTCATGGCCAGGAGTGCTGTTTTTTTTTGGGGGGGGGAATACATAGCCACGGGCGTGTTAGAGGTGGGATTGGGGCTTGGACCTGGCCCCCTGTAACTCTGCCATGGCCTCTGGAGGCTGCTAAACCACCCTGGAAGCAGTCCGTGACTCTGCCCCCTTCTGGCCTCCAGTGAGCCCATGCCCCCTCCCCGTTGGTTGCCTTAAGGTGCGTGGATGCACCTCCTGGGAAGAGGGAGTGATGTCAGACTTGTGTGCCCTTGCCCTGTGTTTTGCTCCCCACGAGTCCGCCTTTGCCCTTATTTGGTTGTTCCTGTCTTTGATTAGTTCATTGTGTTAATTTGTTCCCATTTGTTCCCGTGTTTCCCAGGTGTTTTCGGTTCTCCCATTATGCCATTGTGTATATTTACCCTGTGCCTCCTAGTCTTCTGTGTCAGTCCTGAATGTCTGAATGCTATTTGTGTGTTGAAGAATTAAAAAGAAGCCTTTCTGATTATTTCCGCAACCGTGATGCATGACAGTATGTGTATATAAAATGTTATTCTTTTGAGCTCTCTATTCATTCATGAAAGAAACGTGTTAATAGTAATTAAATGTTTAAGCACCAAATTAACTGAACGATTTCTGAAGGATCATGTCACATTATTATTTTTTTTAAATTATTAATAAATGTAGCGTTGGCCAGACTTTTTCAAAAACAATTTAAATCTTTTAGTGACAGCAAACCTTTGAATGGTAGTGTAGCTATGCATTTCAAGGCAAATATTTTATCACATCTTATCAGAGCAACAATTTAATTCTGACAGTCTGTATGCTACATGAGGCATGCACATTTTCTGTATGAATGGAATTCGTAGATGACATGCCAAAATAACATGAAAAGTGAAAAACACTGCTAAAGCTAACAAAAAACAAAAATTATAACCTTGACACAAATTTGAAGTAGAAGTATTCTAGAAGAAGAAGAAGATTTCGACTCACCATCTGAGGCTGTCAAAAGTACTTCCAATGCAGACATGTGCCAACCCTTTCCTCCTTTTGCATCTCAACAGTTCTCTCAACAGAAAAGGAAATGTCAATTTGATCCCTAACACAAACCTGTACACACTTGCATGAAGAAACTCTTCTCAAACATACCTGCCTGCCCACTTGTCCCCCTCTACATCTCTCTGTTTTTATATCTTCCCTCTCGTGTTCCTATACACCTCTTGAGCGTAGGGCACAGCGATGAGGCGTTGCTTGTCACAGAACCTATAATATGTGTCTGCTAACATATCTTTTTCTGTCTGAGAAGCAAACAAAACTCAGCCTTCCTTAATTCCTCATATGTCAAGAGCATTCAGCTCATTTCTGTGTTAAAACACCTTCTTCTTTTTTCTAGGTACTTGTCTGTCTGTCAGTGACCGATTCTTCATTCACCTCATCCTCTCATTAACTCTCTTATAATTGCCTCAGAGCTGTAATGTTGCCTGTCTCTTTCAGCCGAACAGCCTTTGCGGTGGCTGCTATGTCTCGATTCTGAAAATGGCCTAATATACTTGTCACTTTTTATGAGTGGAAATATAGAGATTTGAAGTAAATGTGTGAGTGTGTGCCTGCCCTTTGAGAAACTTATTCATCCATGCTCTTTGAAGAAACCCATTACTGCCTTACCCACACACGAGAATGTTTTACTATGGTTCTCATGGGTATAACAATGTAAAAACAAAAGAAGAGATGAACAGGGAAATAAAGCAAGAATTCTTGTAATAAAAACTTTAGAAACCAGAGAAATTCATAAGAGGGTAGTGGTTATGTGCTTTGTGAGTTTATCATGATATACAGAACACACACACATACATGTTGGGTTTACATGTTTTATGGGGACATTCCATAGGCATAATGGTTTTTATACTGTACAAACACACACGCATGCACGAAGGGAGAGAGGTACATTTTTGTTTAACTAATGAAAATGAATGAATGAATCAAATCTAATTTTACAAATTATTTGAAAATTATTATGTTTATTGAGCACCAAATCTCCATATCACAGTGATTTTGAAGGATCGTTTGACACTGTATACTGGAGTAATGTCTGCTAAAAAGCCTTGCATCACAGGAATAAATTACATTTGAAAATAAAAGGAATGAATTCCGGTTTTGAGCTATTTGATGGACCAGTGGGGGTAAAAAGAGAAAGACTCAAAAGAAGGAATGATGAAAGGATTAGGATGAAGTTAAAGGTCAGATTGAAGCAGAAGGTAAAAAAGGGAGATGCTGAATTTAACAAAATACAGAGAAACAGGGTGAGATGTGTTTATGAAAGGCTGAATGGATCTGGATCAAAGCTGGATTCCTGATTTATAGTCAGTTCAGCAGAGGTGGTTATCAACATATATTGATGCAGACTTAAGCCATGCCTTGTTACTGTTCTGTCAGTTCTGTCACATTGCAAAATATAACATCAATACCAGGCTGTTATTACATCAACCTTTAGTCACTATGGCCCCGAGCTTTGGATCTCTCCCCCAGACAACCTACGAGCTGTCGCATGCTTTTTATAAAGGATCTGTCATCATCACGTCTATAAGATTTCAGTAGCTCTTAAATGAATAATAAGAGTTAGCACCATAAACTAATTTTAAAGCCATCATCTGTAATTCACAAAATATCTTTTTTTGCCCATCTGCTTTTCTGGCAAGAACCACTAAAGAAATATAAGCAGCCCTATTTCTGCAGTTAGATTCTCCTTGAACTCTGTGTTGCCTGTAATGGGAACAAAATCTGAGCACAGCTAATGCGTTTTGCAATTCCTGACCTCAACATAGTACTGCTGGGATTTAGGGTATCATGAGAGTTTGCACAAAACCTATGTTTTCAACTGAATGTTTTTATGGTAATTCTTAAGGCCAGTATACATTGGTTTTTATGAGTATATGCAAGGGTCAGCATAGTAAGTGCACCATGAAGTTTTTTTTTATCATGCATGCTTTGTACGTGCAGGTCACACATGCGCATTGAATTATTTTGCAGTAATTATATGTTCCACGAGGTGGCAAAAAAGGACCAGGGGCCTGTTTCATGAAACACGTTTACTAAATAAGGTTTATTTCAGTTAGTCTGACTTATTATCAGTTTAAATGGTTCAAAATAAGTCAGACAAACTGAAATAAGTCTGGTTTATTTCATGTACAGTCCTTACATGTCCCAACTGGGGATATAGAGTAAAAAAGTCTATAGAGTAAATCTTGAAACCTTAGAGGTACGTCCTACAAATCTAATAGACTCTAATGAGTGTAATTGTGTTGAGGGTAAAAGATAAGATTTTGCAAAAGAAGCCTCACAGCTCTGCACGTTTACAGAGAAGTACGCTAGGGAAATGGTGTATACACAATGTTCAACATCCCTAAAGCGTGCCTCGGGCCACAGTAAAACTCACATGATGCAGGTCAGAGCTGCTGGTGCTATTCAGAGCATTTAATTATCTTAAACTCAGGCTGAGGCATGTCACCAAGGGCGAAAGGACTCTGACTAACTACCGAGAAATGAACTCTGAGAACAGTAAGCTGTGTCAGCGTGTCTAAGATCCTTCACAAATATTAGAATTAGTGACTTTCAGCCTTTCGTAGAGAAATACGGACATAAACACACACACACACACACACACACACACACACACTCGTCAGTGGGGTTTTAATACTAAATTCAACTCCTTCAAGGATCTGTCAAGCATGTATGGGCTTTTGGCAAACATTCAAATGCCACCACCTTCTCACTCTTACCTTCTATCAGTCTTTCCGTCACTCTCTCTTGTCATCCTCATCTTTCTTCTCTTTGTCACTTGTCATTACTGTCTGTAAATGCCAGCTGATAGAGCAGCCATAAATCCACTTCTGCCCTGTGCACCTGTCAAATTCATCTTCTTTGTCTCGCACACAAAGAAAAGAAAATATCTTGAGCAATACATGAAGAAAAACTCTTAAAAGATTTATTTTAAATAAGGAATTCAAGAGTACCAACTAATATACCTGCATCTTACCAAACCTGTATGACTTTGTTTCTTTTGTGGAGCACAAAAGACATTTTTTTTCTTCATACAATCGAAAGTCAGAAAAGTCTGGTTTTGCCCTTCATTGCATGGACAAAAACAGCAAGACCCTAACCTAAAAAAATAAATGCAGTTTTCTTGAAACTCTCACAAATTTCGTAACAACTAGGCAAACAGTTGTCTAAACAACATATTTCTAATTACTGAATTGTTTAGCCTTTGGGAGTTCCTAGCATGTATCGCAGCATGAATAAATTATGCAGTTACTGTTCCAGGATTATCGTTTTACTGTGTGTTGAATTTATTTAAGCTTTTTCATTGTTTTGTTATTATTGTTATAGTTATTGATGTAAAGAGCTCATATTTTTTCATTCGTTGAATGCCACCATTCTTGATGTTTGTGTGTATTGAAATATATTGAGGCTTATTTTACTGTTACACCTATAAGTTGCTTATAAGCTTGCATATTACTAGAATATTAGCCACTTATTAGTTCTAATTAAGGACATATTGATGCCTTATTCTACATGACCTTTTTCGTACATCCCTAATCCAACCCAATACCTAAACTTAACAACTGTTAACTATTATTATTTTTTATCAACTGTCAACTTATCAACTTATTATTTACTGTACTTATTGTATATTTTTATTTTCTTGTTCCTTTGCGGCATTGAGCATGTCTGTGACAAAAAAAATTCCCTCAGGATAAATAAAGTTCCTCTTATCCTCTTATCTTAACTATAAATAAGCAGGAAATTAATAATCTATTGAGGGAAAAGTCGTAGTTAATAGTTAACAAATGTTACCTATTCTAAAGTGTTACCGTAAAAATTATAATGTAGTAACTTTTTACAAATAATTATTATTAAATTTTTTCATCCAGTTATTGTTGTTTTAGTTGCTGTGGCAAGAATATTGAGTAGAACTAAAAACTATTGTTGAGCCTTATCATTTATTTATTACTGTAACAAATGAGCAAGGAGGCAGTCGGATCCAATAGCAAAGTGTTTAATAAAGAACACAGGAGAGTCCAACAAGCTAAGGTCGACAACGGCAGACAGGAATGTAAGAGGCAAATCAGAGAGAGAGAGTCCTGTAAACAAGCAATGGGTCAGGCGATAAACAAACAGAGTCCAGGGGAAAAGGCGAGAATCATGGTCAAAAGGCAATCGAAGTCGGTAACAGGAATCCAGGTAAATAACAATACAGAAACAGGGGAAAATGCTTATAGAGGTAGGACTAGCCATACACAATGATGAGCGGGGAACACTGGGAAATCGGGGGTATAAATACAGGGGTTAATGAAATGAAAGGGGAGGAGAACATATTAGTTGCTGGGGTAACACATGAGGTGGGTGGAGAAAGGGAGCACAAGTGACAGGACATACAAGGAGTGGAAAAACACAACATATAACAATGAGGCTAGAAGTGCAATACAAAAGTCCAACTGGCACTTCCAGCAGATCATGACAATTACATTTTAGCAACTATTTATTTATTTATTTATTTTTTTTGCAGTGTGAACAAATGATCAAATGAACAAATGAACAAAGCCTTTTCATTTTGGGGTGAAGTTTTCCTTTAATTCTTTTTGATTATTGCATGTCTGCGAGAGAGCTCCAGTAATCCCAAGTGTTTAAGCAAGATTTTCATTCCATCCGTCTAGAGAGCTCTGAAAAGTCACCTTATTCCTCTTATCTTTTTGTTCTTGTCTTGTAGTTCTATTGTGCTAGGGAAGAAATTATGTGCAGTAAATATGCTAATATTAAATATAAACCAAACATATGCTCACCAACCAGGTTTTCATGCACACATTGATTACTTTCATTATAATAGACTAAAAGTGCAAAAGCTGGTAAGTTTCTTTGCATAATAAAATAACCAGGCTGTCATATTCAGCGCTTCTCTTGTGGATTTATACAATGCGCTGCCTCTCTGATGAAGTTAACAGACTAATTAAGACTAAAGAAAACTTGTTCCCCAAAGGCAGCCTCTCCAATAGGCTGCTAATTAAATCTAGGGAGTGTGAGTGATACACAGCCAGATCGGATTTGATGGCACATTCCTGGATAAGGCTGAGACAGTCTAAGACAAGAGAGAGAGGCTTGATACTCATCATTGTGTAATGGACAAGTCATTGCAGAACTCTAGTTACTTACTGAGAAATAAATGAAATAGAGAAAGAAATAGACAGAAAAGGAAAAAGCACTGCTCTAAAATGAAAAAAAGAAAAGAAAAAAAAAAATAATCCAGAGATAATTGAATAGAGCACTTGAGACAGGTGTACACTGTGTGATTTTTTTTCTGTGTCATGTATGATTGCTTGTCAAGGTAGGATCTTGGTTAAAAAGCAAGACAGACAGTAAGAAATCAACAGGTATTTTATGTCATTTTCTACAATATATAAAGCTTGGGTCTTGATTGACAGCTCTGATTGTGTGATTCATCAGTCATGTCATGTTCTGACATCCTCATTGTAATGTGATCGAAACCTCACAACAGTGTTAACCATCCATTACCACAGTACCAAAGTATAACACACAGCACTGTTCAAAAGCTTGTGGTTGGTAAGATTTTTTTTTAATGTTTTTGAAAGAGGTCTCTTACTGTAACATTCTATGTCTGTTTAGTCTCTGTGTTTTTGTATTTTTGGTTTAGTTTCATTTTCATGTCTTCCTGTTTTGGTTTCGTTTTTGTATTTCCTTCCTGTTTGCCCATATTTGGTTGTTCCTGTTTTTAAGTGATTATTAGTTAATTATGCTCCACCTGTGTCTCTCCAGCTGTTTTCTATTTAGTTCATTAGCCCCTGTGTTTAAATGTCATGTCTTTTGAGTTCAGTTTTGTCCATCAATGAATATGTTTGAATGTGTGCGGTGTTGTGAAATCTCTTTGTTTTTCAATGATTAAATTAATGTTATTTTCGTGAACTCTACGATCTCCTGAGTTCTCCTTCATCCTCCTGCAACCACTGTGACACTTATAATCAGCAAGGCTGTATTTACAATGAAAAACACAGTAAAAAGAGTAATACTAAATTACTAATAAATTACTAATAGTAATTCTATTTTAATATATAGATTAATTTATTTCTGCTGGCAAAGCTGAATTATCAGCATTATTTACTCTAATAAATATAATAAACATTTCTTATTAATACTGAAAACAGTTGTGCTGCATAATTTTGTGATGAGCACAACATTTGTAAGGGCAGTGTGATATACTCCTTATTGTATGTTAATCAGTTAACCCCCAGCCATATAACTTACATTTGTTATTATCAGAATATGGTCCCACTTTATATTAAGTGTCCCTAATACCTGTGTACTTGCATAGTAACTAGATGTGTATCTAATATGTAACCACAGTGTGAGTACACATTACTACATGGTATCTACAGCTGTAATATTTCTGTAACTACACACATGTAACAACCCTCAGAATGGTGTGTGTAAGTACAAATGTGTAACAGGACATTGGTAACAACACTTTTTTCACTTCACTAAGTAGTCATGTAACAGGAATTACATAGCTATATTTTGTAACAGCAGTATGTATAAGAGTAACTGGAACAGGGGGTGTAGTTGGGTAGGTTTAGGGATTTGTAAAGTGGGTGGAGTTGGTGCACCTCTGTAATACCATTGTTTATATATATATATATATAAATGGAAACTCCTCAGGAACTGCCCACCCTAATATACAGTAAAGTGTAACATTGTGGACACCAACCACAATTTATATGTAAAGCCTAACTTACTGCCCGCTGCTGAGTAACATCAGAGTAATTACATGATAAATCCATAGCAATTGTCTATTTAATATGAAGTGTAACACTTTATTTACCAAAAAGTGCTGTTAGTCCTGTTACACATTTGTACTTACACAAACCAAATAGGTTTGTTACATGTGTGTAGTTACAGAAATATTACAGCTCTAGATACTATATACCGGTGTGTACTAGTTATATACTACATACACATCTAGTTACTATGGAAGTACACAGGTATTAGGGACACTTAATATAAAGTGGGACCCAGAATATTTCCTACTTCCATCTTACTGTGACACAGACAGTCATGTTCATTTTTCAGTGGAGACTTATTTGAATTCTACAAATCACTTTCAGCGGTATCTACACCTCTATCCAGCTGTTCATCCATGATGTCCATTTGTAGGCCAACCTGGAAAACTAATTCAGCATGGGTTCCCTCTTGAATATTTCAGAACAGCAGAGTGTAAAATAAGCCTGTGGTTAAGAATACTTGATAACACTTCTGTAAAATTACACCTCGAAGTATGTCGGAGCTGCCTTGTTATTTTTGTACATTTATTTCTTAATTTCTTGAATAGGTCTACAACTACAAAAAAAAAACAAAAAAAAACAAAAACAGTAACACTACATCTCACAATCTGTGTGCATCGTGATTGAAGAGTAATTAATAGGACAACTGCTCTGGACAGTGTGTACTTTATGTTATAGAACAAAACATACAAATCTCTGCGAGTACAATGAACCACAGATCTTAATTTAGTCATAATAACGGCTATACTAAAAACCCATAGGAAATTGCAAAGGGAACCATGCGTCAAAAATGCTAATTTCGTTCCTTGTGTTACCTACAGTTTCTATTGTAAACAGGCAAATTAACAGTACAAGGGAAGGCAGGTGTGCAAACACATCCTTGTCACGCTCAGGGAACACAGACAAGAGGGATTCAATCAACAGGTGAGTTTATTAGTGCACAAACATAGAATTCTCTTCAGCGGATTCATAAAAGGTGAAGCGAGCAACAACAGTTCCACAACTTAAGGCAGGATCTCTGCTGGTAAGTAATGAGGTAAGTAAATCACAGGAATGGAGCAAAGAGGCAGATTCTCACAGGTAGGTAACAGGTAAGGATACTCAGTCTTTAGAAGTCTTTCAATAAAGTCCTTTAGTGTCTCTCAAGCCACCGAAGTTCCACAAAGATATATCTAGTGACATATATATCTACTAAGGCTTTCATTGGGAAGAGATGAGCATCAATGACCAACATGACATCAATCTGAGGCATAGTATGATAATTTTGATTGAAGTGACCTGTACTCACCACAGCTCGAACTGGTCTTATGGGACAGTTGAGAATGCGGTGAGATGGAGCTCCACAATACAGGCAGAGACCTTTACGAATCCGTCTTGATCTCACTTGAGCTGTCAGTTTATAGGAGTCTGTTTGCATAGGCTCCTCATTGACGGTAGGTGAAGGTGCGGACGTGACAGGTACTTCACAGGCTGCAAGATGTTGAAAGATGGTTACTGCTCACTTTAGAAAGGCATCAAGTCCCACGTTGTCTTCGTATATGGCCATTTGTTGGCGAATGTTTGCATTAAGACCTCGTCAGAACACTACTAGTAGTGCAGACTCATTCCAGCCACTTGAAAGAGATGCGGAGGATATACTCATGTATGGGGAGATCGTTTTGATGGAGTTGTAGCAGCTACTCCTGAGCGGTGAGTGACGAGGTGGGTTGACCAAAGACTAGACGAAACTGTTGTAGAAATAGAGTTAAAGATGAGAGATGTGGGCTTTCCGGGGTCCATAAGGCTTCTGCCCACTGGAGAGCTCTTCCTGTAAGCAGAGTTATGATTAGAGCAATTTTACTACGGTCAGTGATAAAGCGATCTGGTTGAGACTTGAAGTCAAGTCAAGTCAAGTCACTTTTATTTATATAGCGCTTTTAACAATACAGATTGTAGCAAAGCACTGAACATT
>JAUMHI010000040.1:7821566-7832337 GCA_032359435.1 Enteromius unitaeniatus | reverse complement strand
AGATTAAAACGAGGTAAAACATAAAGGTAAAACTTAAGACCTAAAGTAAAATTAGAAACCTCAAATTAGAAGACAAATCCCAGGAGTACACGAGACACAACATCTTCGCCCAAATAGGCAGGACCTTACAAAATATAGCATAACTGCCTATTATCTAAAAATAAACATTAACTATGACGAGTTTTATTTAATACAACTGCTGGCAAGGTATCCAAGAGGTAAAATAATGTGTTGAAATTCCAAAAACTGCTGTAATTTCCTCAGCTTTTTGGCGAATGTGCTTGAGAAGCACCTAAATTAATGGACTTCAATGCTGGAACTATTGGCTGTTTGCCTATGGGAGTGTCGCAAATCTGATTCTCAACAGCTCTAGTGATGCGTCACTCAACAAGCCAATCAAAGAAAGTCTAATGAATATTAATTATACAGGCTAAAATCAACCTGTTATTGGAGAAACTATTGAGAGAGGAGCTGTAAAAAACATATTGAGATGTTTTATCAAAGGACATTAACACCTAAAATAAAACTCCAAAACTGTACAATATGTTTTATGTAATGTTTTTAGACATATTTAATAATCCCATTAATTATAAATACAACACCCACCTACAGTATTCAGTAATAAATGAACCTTAAAAAACCTGTAAACATTTGCTAATCTCTAAAGTTATTTAAATGTAAAGACAAGGCTTGCTTTTTTGTTGTTGTCAGTCCATTCATATTGTATGAAATGTGTGTATTAAAACCACACTTACACTAGCAAATACTTGCGAATACTAATAAGGTCATCTGCTCAAACATGAATTTTTAGAAATTTTTCTTTGAGAATCCTCTTGTTCCAGTCCAGACAATGACATGTGGCTCAAATAAGTGTCTGAAAGAAGTGATTGTAATGTGGTAGCTGAGGTGATTATAATTAGCCTTCATCACGCTTCATCTCTCTCGTTGTTGGACGTCAGGTCACCTGTAATGTTGCACAAAAGTGTTTGACGCCTGATTTGCTTCCTCTTCATCAAACACCTCAGACAACTGGCTCACCAATCAGGTCAATCAGACGACGGGGCAGACAGCTGGTCATGCATGTACTTTCGTTCCCGCTTTGTGGTAAGAGTATAATAGGCTACTTCTGTCTGTTTTGTATTCTGTATTATCACTTATTATAACATGCCTGTCTCTGACTTGGGCTTTTATGCCAGTAAATTTTCTATTCAAAAGTTATCACAGAGTGATATCTTCACATACCAAGATTAGGACTCAGTGTTGTTGAGATGAGCTCAGTAGAGGTCTTAGCATAATGATTGTGTGTGTGTTTGTTTTGCTTTCTTGTTTTTAGAATTAGAATTGAGAGTGCTATATTTAGAAGGCCAAAAAAAAGGAAAAAAAGGAAGATATGTTTTTAGCCTTTTCTTGAAGATGGCAAGGGACTCGGGTTGAGTTGGGCAGAGCCAGGACGGAACAGTTAATGTAAAAGTCTGTGAAAGTGATTTTGTGCCTGTTTGGGATGGCACAATAATGTGCTATTTACTTAGAAAATGCAAGCTTCTAGAGAGTGCATAGGTCTAGGTAGTTTAAATAAATGGGTTTGATTATGAGTGGTTTTGTAGGCAAACATCAGTGCCTTTAATTTTATGCAAGCAGCTACTGGTATAGCCAGTGCAAATGAGTGAACACAGGTGTGATGTTCATTCTTTTTCGGCTCGTTGAAGGCTAATCTTGCAGCTGCATTCTGGATAGAGGTTTGATATAACTGGCTGGAACACCTGCCAAGAGAGCACTGCAATAGTCCAGCCTGGCCAAAACAAGAACTGTTATAAATATAGGCTAGTATAGCAAATTTCATTTTTTTTGTACTGTAGATTGTAATGTTGTGATACCACCAGTTGTAGCATTTAAAATTATTGCTTTCAGGTTTTAGTGTTTAGTGTTTGAACAGTGTGACATTTTAATAATGTATTTTTATTGGTTAATGGACATAACATGAAAACTATTTACCAAACCACATAAAAAAAAAAACTTTAGGCCATAATAGGTCCCTATAGGCATTAATTTGTTTATTGGTGCCTACCTAAATATGGTGACACACAGGCTACGTTCATTCAATCAGTGTTTGACTACAATATTTTGGTGCTTCCTTTATATCTCATTCTTCCTTGATAGGCTGCATGATTTGCAAGGGAAGCAACTAAAACAGTTCTGGAGTCATCTGCTTTACTTTATTTTCTCTAACACACACTCTTTCTCTCAGTAAAATGGACTGGATTTCACATGAAATTAGTCTCTATGATTAAAATTGTGCTGCCCGCAGAGATTTATCTCTATAATTTTGAGATTCCTGGAAAGAGCTGGTAGGTCTTTTAGTACCTCTCAGAAGAACAATTTCAGACCTTAATATGCATGTAATCATAGGTCTGGAATATCCAGTGATGTTTTAAATAATCCACTTTTTTATGATCTGTCACCTGAGCTGAAAGATCTGTCTTGTTCTTTTGAGCTTATATATGCTGCCTTTCTTTCTGACAAGATGATGCTTGAAAAATCATCAAACTGTCTGTGAGAGTTTATTCTTTTACAGCAAGATTGGTTTCTTGTTGTTGGAAGATTTTTCATCATTCAACCTGGGGTAGAGTTTCAAATGCTAAGAAAGAAGTGATGTAACGTGTGATGTCAAAGTACAAATGTCTTCCATTTTGACCTCAAGCAGAGAAAACTATCACAGACGTCATCAGTTAAACCTGTAGCTACTTGCTTGTCATATCACATGCCAATATATGGGTTAGGAACCCACTTAACAGACACATGATTAAAAAGTCTGTATGCAATAATCCTCTTAGACCTATTTTAAGCTTTCAATTGTGCTTATTACATAAATGTAACCAAATCCACACTGTGATGGATCCTATCAAAGATACAGTAAAATACAAGTAGTTAAGGATTTGTGACAGTTTCTGCTCCCATGAGGGCTTAACTAAATATTTACAGCAAACATACTCCCACCATAGGGTTTAGTTTGTGTTAAATCAGGGCACAGAGCTAGATGGATGAATTTTGATTACAGCAATATATAAAATATTTTTATTTTAGGATTAAAAGATTCAGATAATTTAATACTTACAGTATATTATACTGATATAAGATATATACTGATCTTATAGTTTCGTGCTGGAGTCAAACTTGTAAATGTATATTCTGTGTGGACCAGAAGTCTGAGGCGAAATGCATCTATTTGCATTTTATAATTAAATACATGTTTTCCCATTACAGAATTCCGTTTGTTATCAGCAGAGTTTTACAACAGGGTGTAAAATTGAATTAAAAAATGAACAATATTTTCTTTCAGCATTTGGTTTTTAAAGTATTTGCTTTAATACAAGCTTTATGAACTGCACATTATGTAAAATCAGGTTTCCAGCATGATTTGAGATGAGCTTATTTGATTATTTACTTGATTTTAAATATTAATGCAAACCTAGATATATTTATTAATTAATTAATTTATTATTATTATTATTATTATTATTTACTATTAGTATTAGTATTTTAGTATTTTCAAAGAGGTTTCAGGCCTCAATGCATCTTACAGTATATTTTTGTATAACAGTTAGTTATGGTCCTCAGATGCAGTTGACTCAGTGGTGTTCCAATATTAGTGACTTTTCCCTATTTGTATCACTCTGTCTATTTTGGTTCATTATAAGCCAGGCACTGCACTTATGTGGATTTGCCTACAAATCCACACAAAATGAAAGCATGCATCTCTTCTTATAATCAGTGCATTAGGCATGAGAAATAATTGTTAAAATTTGGGGTTAGATACAACTTCTTAGTAGAATCTTCCACAAATCCTTTCTCGTAATCTAGCAGCTCACTCTTATTGAAACAACATTTACAGCTCATTTCACACTAAATACTCAAGCTGACTTAATGAACTCTAGAATTGCACATCTCTAAGGAAAAACGAGCGTTTGACTGTAAAGCGAGGGAGAGGGGGAAGTGGTAGAACAGTAGGATAATGAGGAACAGAGTATGTTCAACTTGAATGCATTAGCATGCCTGATAAGGGTAGGGATGAGCTGAAGTCAATGTCCTCTTGACTCTGAGGTGCTGAGGCTCGTTTTTTTACTTTGAGGACTTTAAAAACTAATAGCTGTTTTTGAGGAAACTTGCAAGATGCATAGCTTAACTATCAATACCATTTTTACCAATGAATTACATTGGTTCCATCACAAAATACAGATCCAATCAGAATCCATGCTGCTATCATGAGCTATTAAAGACACGTAGAAGCTAATACTGTTATCTTTATATTTATCATTCTTGGTGTGAATAGGGCTTATAGCTCTAAACTCTCAGATGACCTCAGAGGTGTTATTTGTGTGTGTATTGAGAGTGTGCTAGAAGCACAAATCATGTTTGTGTTTTTGAGGTCCTTCAGTGGCTTCTATGTAACATCTGTATTGCTTGCTCAAAAGGAACACAATTTCCTTTGAACGGCATTGTTGCAGTGGCCTCGTTCCCTGTGAAACCAACCATTTTGAAGCATACTGTATTTCTTTATTTGTTTCTCTGGTCTTTTGTGTGAATGTGCATTTCAGTGAAAGACAACCTGGTTTTGTTGTGACAGTTCTTTTCATTTCTGTCCCACTAGACTCCAGAGATGTCCTACCACTCTCTTGGGATATTCATTTTTACCACTGTTTGTTATGCAGATCTTTCGGCAGCAGTGCTCATTTCTAGTTCTAGTTTCTAGTTACAACACCAGTGAGTTGTAGGAAATCCACCATAATAGCTATTTCTCTTTGTTCTCACTATTTTTTTTTTATTCTTGTCCTCTATTTCTCCTTTTCAATCCTTACAATTTCAACAATACTGAATGAAATGATTTATACAAATGATACGAATGTTATTAGAGTGTTACTTGTATTTGTAGAAATGAATCACAGTGTCTTCAACGTTCTGTGATTTACTATACATCGATTACAGATAAATATAGGGTCATAATCAATTCAAACTGGCATGCAACGCAAAAGTCCTTTGTGCTGTATTATATCTGTGAAAAAAGACTAAGAAAAAAAAGGAGATTAGATAGAAAGTTCTAGTGAAGTTTCAAATAATTTCTTCTTTTCATGCCATGCCTGTATTTACCTCATCTGAACCACATTATTAGGATCTGCTGCCGACCTTGAATCCTCCCTGAACCCAGAATTTTTCTTGCAGTCTGTGTTCATGTGGTCTCAGCAGTCCTGTTTAGTTTGATTGAATGCTGTGCAGTCATGTCCTCTGTTCTGAAGATGATTTGTTTAGATTTAAAATGAGTGTTTAAAGCAAGGGTCAGGCTGCCACAAAAAACTCATTTGTATTTTTTGTGATGTCATCAAAAAGTGCTATGAAGAAGCGAATATGCTAAAATGATAAAGAAGAGGACTCTTTTGGGTCATTTATTAAATATCTTTTTTTCTCTCACTTCATATAAATACAATAATGTTGAAGTTTCAGCATTTTTAGTTTAGTTTAAGTTTAGAGAGGACAAAATATTTGTGTAAATGTTACAAAGTGAACATGGAAATACGGATTGTTTCAAGTAAATTGCGCTAAATTGCGCTAACAACATGAACTGAACTGAACATAACTTAAATAGGCAAGGTATTTAACACTGATGAGGAAGACACCTGAACATATTTGACAATAGACAGAAACTAGGTCAAATGGAGAGCACATGGGGAAGTGAAAACGTAAAAAAACACTGTCTGGGGCGTGACACTGTGAATATAATTGTGGGTTGTCTGTGACTTGACAAGACTAAGACTAGACTGAAGGAAGTGTAGCTGACATGTCCGTGAACAGTCTGTCATTTCTACACATCTAACTTGAGTCAACTAGTTGTTTTAGGATAACAAGACTCTTATTCTCGAGACTCTGCTATAAGGCATGTTAAACTCACACTAGGAACGCCTTCAATTTCACATTTGTATTTAACATTATATTTAAATTGTTAATTTAACTGCAGCTGAGATTCAACCTAAATTTCCATCTTAAATATGTCAGGGCAGTATTTTGTCTATCCATTTACCATCTCAAAAACGTTAACATTTATTTTTCAGTTCAACATTTTTCCTATCTGCTATGACTTTTTTTTTTTACCTTTTGTCCACAGATACATTTGGCAACGGCTTAAACTGTGAAATTTAATTTTCGCCTTTTTAATAAGATGTGCTCCACATTTTCCATTGTGCTCCCCCCCTGCAGTTTTGCACAGAGTCAGACAAGCTTGACAGGCTTTTATGTAGGGCAGTGTCTGGACATGGAAAAGCCAAGAGCGTCTTCTTCAGCATGCCACATCCGGCCATGATGGAGACCCACTTGGGAAGCTTAGCTTGCCTCCAGCTTTAATTCCTGTCAGGGGTAAAAGGTAGCGAACAGGAGAGAGAAAACACAAAGTAAGAGCTTGAGGGAGGAAGGGAGGAATGGAGCAGACTCAAAGAAAGAGCGAGTGCAGAAATACACTGGGTTATCACAGTTTGACCGGTTGCTCTTTGGTCAATGAGGCAGCCCTCTACCTAAGCACTGAAATGCCACAGAAGTCAAGCTGACACAATGTTCATGATAAGAGCTTGAGTTTAAATGGCTCAAACAATGGGGCTTATTCTGATGGTTTGAAAAAACAGAAAACGTTCTGCTGTGTACGTTAGAGAGGTATTAGCAGTGTAACCAGATGTAACAAACACCATCTAATACCCATAGTCTGACGGAATTTAGATGATTAGTTTAACCCTTTATTGGGCAAGGAACTATATTTGGTAACTTAATCGATCATTCATTAGAGCGATCTCGTGCCTTTCCGTGAGCTTGTGTAAGTGCATGGATTTCTTCCAGCCAATCAGCAGAAATCAGTCTACGTCACAGATGGCAACACCGTGACATTTGACCAATCAGGAGTTACCCGGGCATTTCAAACATCAGAGTACTTCTGGAGTTTGGAAAATATACGTTTACGCTCATACCTACTCTCACAAAAATATAAATAGCATCGAAATAAACAATGCTAAGTTAACGAAACTTGTGCATTATATGGTTGAATAGTTGTGTTAAATGTTGCGATTGGTGTTCTTTGCATAACATTTCTAGAAATTAGTGAATGCTGTGACATGTAAAATGGTGTGATCATATTTGATCATACGCCCTGTTCAGGTAACTGCCTGTATGTCTATATTTAGACATACGCCCGATGCAGGACCTTTTTATGTATATACAAATAATGCATTAAAATGTAGGACAATAGTAAGTAATGTTGAAGCAAGTAAGGTTTGTATAACATTATGCAGTGATTCAGTGGGAGATTTATTGAAATGATCAAGCCATAAATAGTGAAATATAATGTTTAACTTCATAGATTTTATTCATTTATTACTTTTAACCCAGTTTATATTATTATGGCACATACTGGTGTTTATTTTTACTGTGAGCCTTATTACTGCTAAGATAAGTGGTACCGCCTAAACTAGTGTGCTATTTTCACTTGTTATTATATATTTATATTTGTCAGTATTCCTCGTTTTCAGTAAATCTAAACTGTAAAAGTTTGTATATATCCAGCTTTCGGAAAACATAAACATAAACAAACAAAATAAAAAAACAAAGGGAAAAAATAAATTAGTTAAATTTGAAAAAGTTTATGTGCATTTTATGTATTTATTTGTATTTTATGTGTGTTTTTAACATTGTAAATATATGCTCTTTGTGGGAAAAAAGATGACCATAGAATAGCTAGGAACCATATATGGTAATTTCATTGACCTAGATTTACAAAATAAAATTATAATTATTTTTATAAAGTCACAAAAGCTTAAAAGTCTTGTTATAGCCTCTGACAGCATTCCAGGGTTGAAATTATGAATTTCCAATTATTTCAGTGAGTGCCCTATAAAGGGTTAAGGTTTCTGTTTAGATCATTAACACTTTTAATGAAATTGTGACAGTGCAGTTTTTTTTTACTCGCATTGCCAATGGAACGTAACCCTGATGTCACATCAAGGGGGTTGGGGGGTATGCTATACAATGATCTTTTCATGATTCATAAAATTGACTAGGAGAAAGTTATATGCATGTGATTTTTCTGGAAACCACTTCAATCAGAATCTTCAGTCTGACTAATTAAAACAAAATGAGAAAGGAAAGGCTGTATTACATGATTTGAAAAATTCTGATAGAAAAAAGTATAAATATGGGCTTCTCTCTTCAAAAGAAAACACTTTGTATTCATTGGTTTCTTATGCACGTCTAGTGAATGGGTTCTTCAATGGCTTCTTTATCTTATAGGCATGGAATTGCCTGCCTACTTGTTTGCTTTGACAACGACAATAGCTTATTTTTTGTGCCTGCTGGTGATGATAGCAGCAACAAACCAACTTGTGAATTGATCAAACATCCCAGGGTTGTGATACGAGAGAGAAGCTATTTGATACAGTTGACCAATCAGAATAAAATATTCCAAAGAGCCACGAAATGAAGTTACAGAATTGTTTTTTTTTTTAAATAGAAAGAAAATAAAATCATGCAATATTCAACAGACAATCTTGTTACCTGAATCAGGATAGCAGATTAGTATTTGTGAAAGGGGGTGTAGAGTGGGCTGTGTAAAAACCATGCTGTATTTATGCATATAAGAGAACAAATTTTCTCTTTCTGAGAGCTAGATGATGCCTGGCGTCATTCAAATGTGTCATCTTCACTCCAAACCTTACATAAGCATTTTAAGGTTCCTCCATGAGTGGATGTCATTTTACTTTTTTTCCAAGAATAAAAAAATAGGATCTGGTTCAGAAAAATAGGTTGAAAGGGATTTTATGTAAATTAGATGACGTATTTTCAATTACCACTCATTTTCTGCACCTGTTAGCATTTTTAAACAACACGTTCATTTGTACATTCTGCTAACGTATAATAATCAGGCATTTGGGTATGAAGTTTGTTTCCACAGACTGGCGCAGACATATTAATTTGTGTGGGCTGTTATTTTCTTCACTTCTTGTGAGTGAGCTTCTGTCTTTTTGATTTCACCTCATTTCAGCCCACAGGATCCTTTGTACTTCTTATGTCTCATTCCCTCCCTCCTTTTTGTTCTCCTCTCAGTCTCTGTCTCCTGGTTGGAGAATACGCTTTTAAGTTCTTTTGTTGTTGGTGTGTTTGTGGATGGTGCTGTGCGGAAACTCGGACAAGAGCAGAACAAACGGCAATTGCTTCATCTCCCCTGGCTGAACTTCAACCCACAGTACTCTGTAACCACTACACACACAAACGCACACACACACAAGAGTACAGAACAGTTTATGTGTCTCACAATGCCTCCCAGAATTGATCAGCCATTATACAATTACACAAACAAACCTCATCAAGATGACAGTGATCAACCGCTCAACACAGACCTGTGAAAATCCAATTATCAATCACTCTCCCTGAGGGGCCTTGTCTCTTCTTTTACTCTTGTTATCGTCTTTGTGGCATAAATTGTTCGCTCGCAACACTGGCAAGATTGTTATAATCCTTCCAGCTGCTTCATGCATGTTATATAGCATAAATGTTCTCCACTGTGTGGCTTCAATAAGCATGGACAGTAGTTTTCAATAAGTCGTAAATTAAAATCCCATTTCCCCTGAGGAGCTTTTATTGAATAAGTTGCATAGTGGCAACGTGGGATCAGCGGCTTTCAATCAATTTTCAGCAGGCTTTGTTGTTTGTTGATAAATTCCCTGCTAAATGGCAGATTAGGATTGCAAAAACACTAGGATCTAAAAAATGAGCTGCTTGAATTTTTTTATTTTTCGCCAATAAGCAAATTGGATTTTCAGCCATGACGAGGCATTTTCAAACTGTGTTCTCTCTGTTTAAGATCTCAATCACTTAACAAATAGCCTGTTGCAGTCTTGTATTTATCATCGAAATGGGATAAAGAAGGGTACAGTGTTTTTTTTGCAATAGGTGATTGTATTTGAAGTTCTAATTCTGTTTGATTTTAGTTTTGATTAATTAGTGCAAAATGCATTAGTGAGCACAACTGCTTGTCTTAGGAATCTGTCTCTTTGCAGTGCTCCAGGTGTGGAATGCAAATGTGTATTTACATGTGCTCTTCAATTGGTGATTGTTTTACACTTTACAATGTTTGCATACAGGATTTCTTCTCAAAGTACACCTTTTACAATTTCCTAGATGTTTTTTAACGGCTGATATACTAAAAGTACTGTATGCTTGTCCATTTGGCACTGCATCATCACTGCATTGAATTGCATGCAGATGAAAATTAATTAAAATGTATTTAGAAAATAAATATACACATTAATATATTAATAAATAAACATTAATAATACAAAATAACTCTTGGTGAGAGAAGTTTTCAGATTAAAATATTACTGATACTTTTCAGTGCTTTAGAGCTTATAAGCGAGTCAAAGTGACAAAATTTATCTCAAAAAGAGATAATTTCACCATTTTAAAGGCAAAGGTATGGTAACTCTTAGCCCGGCTAAGGCGACAGCCAGGTCCCAAGAGGGCAAATCATGTGGTCTCGGGGAGGTTCACCCAACGCGCACCTTTAAGGAATCTGACGATGAGCTGATGCTTCCCAAGGGACGCACCCTCTACTGCGTCATGATATGTGGCTATGGCAGCAACATATACTTTGAGAGCTGAAGGGGACAGCCTGTGCTCCAACTTCTCTTGCAGGAAGGAAAGCACAACTGCGATCGTGCATCTCTGTGGGTCCTCACCACGGGAGGAACAC
>JAUMHI010000040.1:7810506-7821466 GCA_032359435.1 Enteromius unitaeniatus | reverse complement strand
GTGCATCTCTGTGGGTCCTCACCACGGGAGGAACACCATTCGACGAACAGACCCCATCTCTGAGTGTAAGCCTGCCTCGTAGAGGGGGCTTGCACTTGAGTGATGGTATCTACGACTGGGAAGGCTGGAGAAGTCTGCCTGCCATATGGTGCCCATCCCCTGGGAAAGAAGGTCCTTCCTCCAGGTGATTTTCTACCAGCAGGACTTGTTCCTCGTCCTCCCTGATCTTGCACAGGGTCTGTGCAAGTGTGTCGGGACCCGACACTCTGGGGGAAACGCCAATCCGAAGTGTGCCACAGTGCCCATCTCGGGACCCGATCATGTAACCATCGCTGAAGCGGTCACACACTCGGACACACTGCCGTAGCAGGGGGAGCGGTCTCCTCCGAGAACACCACGGGAATGCACGGTACGTCAGAAGTTCGCGCAGCTGGAGCACTGGAAAAAGCATTCTGAATCGTCACCTGGAGGTCCCCCAGGCGTCTTGCCATGGCAGCCGTGAACTTGCTACGGTCCAACGACTTACCACGGGAAGAGCATGAGGGGAGCCTGCTCACAAGGGAGAGGCGGGACCTCAACACAGCCAAGGTCATACACAAACATACACGTCATGACATTCCACAAATGCCGCCTGAGCATGTTCTCGGCCCAGACATGACAGACAGCGTTCGTGACCGTCCGGCGAGGTGAGGAAACTTCCACACCCAGAAACGCACGGCCGGATCGACATCCCGTTACAGAATGCGTCACCATCCGTAGGAAAATTGCTCTTTTTCCTGGTCGCCGAGGGGAAGACCCAAACACGGCAATTCCGTGCACTCAGGGGTCTATGCTCACTGGATAAATCGAATACTGGCACAGCCGGCCTTGAAAAAGGCCACCAGCTCGCAGGATCCGCTAACAGCCACCCGGAAACGCTGTCAGATGAGAGAGCAGGTTTTGCGGGAACTTCTCCAACGATCTTCTTCACCTTCTTCACAAACGAAAGCCCGAGGATCTCCAACTCCAAAACAGCAATGGCTCTGAAGCGAAAAGCTGCATGTCCACTGTGTGCGTGCCCTCTTATACTCACGCAGTGATGAGGTGCACCTGAGCGCAATCAGTGCACGCCAATATTCATTGGCCTTTAGTAAAAGCTCAAAGCAGATAGGTCTCTTTGGCGAGTTCCCATATGTAAAGTCGAAGTGATTCGACTGAAAGCTGGCTAGTTCCTAGGAACTAGAACTTTTCTGTGACTTAATCTAGAATGAGAACTATGAGGTTGTTAACAAAACCATAATCTAACACAATGAGGAACTCACTATATTATTAGTGTATGCTTATTGTAAGTGTAACAAAATTCTTTACAACTTAAAGTCTGAAGTTAGAGCACTGACAGATGTCTTTGTCCGTTTATTTTTGACATTTTATGTGGAGGGGTACATTTATAACGCATTAATTACTGTGCCTTTGTGCCTCTTTGTTCAGTTGTAAATGTAACTTTGCACTTTTTATGCTGTGGAGTAAAAAAAAAGGAAAAAAAAAGATTTTAAAAGTAACTAACATGTGCACAAAATAATGTAAATGTACAATTAATGTAGTTTTGTTGAATGCTGATACATGTTAAAAAATTTTAATGTTTGAATATTGGATTAAGTTGTGCAGGTTCCTAACAAATATATTGATTGACTGGATTAAGATGACATTTTATGAAAATGATCCAGTATTGACTGAATCTGCAGGATGTTGCCATAAGCAGCCTGTGTAAAAGCTGTTGAAGATGTTGCCGTCACCTGACAGCTCAGATATGCTGGAATGTGTTTGTGTCTCTTGAGCCTTCACCCTTAGTCATTTGGCACCCCCCTTCCCCAGTTCACGTCACAGGTACTCTAGGGATGTTTGAATGGAAAGGCTGGATGAGTCTCGTGCTGAGCATTCATTAGTAGGATTAAATCAAGAGACGGGGCGGCAATGAACTCTACCCACATTTCTGCTGCTCTGATAGGTGCTCTATCACAGATGTCTTATTATTTTCTTTGATAAATGATTTGAAAATCTCATTCGAAGCTCAAAATATTGTATGATATTAGGAAAATAGGCTGGGATAAAAAACGTCTCCCTTTCATCCCCTCTGCATAATGTGTATGCTAATGTTAACATGAGGTTGTCTGAAGGTGGTTGAAGGCCGGGAACAGCTCTCACTCTCTGCCTGCTGTAGTTGATCGGGCTGTTGATTTTACTGCTCTTGCCAGTTTATCAATAGACCCTCTATGTGTGTGTCTCACCATTTTTCTTTTATTTCCCATTAGGCAGTAAACAAGCCGTGGTAATCAATCAATAGGAATTGACCTTTTTCATTTCCACCACGTCACATAGCACACAGGACACTTTAAATATGGAAGAAAAACCTGATACCCCACTTGCATGACACAAATAACATACAGTAATGATGCTTAGAGGAATGCTAATGCTTTCTTCCCACACGTGAAGGTGGATGAATGGAAGGATGGGTACGTGGGAGGATTTCAGCAAAATGAAAGCGATGGATAGTTTTTTTTCCCCCACAAACACACAACAAAGACAAACGGGACTAACGATGGATAACCTATCACGTAGAGCAGAAAGCGTTTTATCTAAATTCAATTGTTCTCAGAAAACAGATTGAACATGTCAATACTTTTATAGTGACTTTAAAATGTTTCATCCATTATTTCAGTGACACTGTATAAGTGTCTGCTGTAAAGGGTCAGCTAGCAAAAGAACCCTTACATTTTTAGTCATCCAATTTTATGTGCAGTAAAAATACTTATATATGCCTATAAATATTTGATATATTTTAAGTTACATGACCAACAAACTAAATTATGAAGAGTGTTTGTGCCTTTCATAAGCTATATATATATATATATATATATATATATATACACACAAATATATGATTGTTTGTTTTGCTTTATAGTTTTGTAGCATTGTTATAAACGGTAAAGCACAAAACATTAGGCTACTTTACAATATATAAATAAAAACTAGTTGTTTACAAGACATACTTGCATTTTCAACAAAATCTTTTTATTACCTAATATCTAGCCAATTACCTACAATTGCTTTGCTGACATATTTTAGGTCTGCACAATATAATAGCAATGTTTAATGTTTAATATTAACATTTTTTATTTATTTTTTTTTAATAGACAAGTTTGTCAGTAGGGTAAGCAACAGTTCTGTCAAATGCCAAAGGTTCTCTGATGCTTTCCCCAGACTATTGGGCTATCCTTGTTGATGAGTTCAGCATCTGTTACTACTCAGCAGATTGTTCAAATTCTCACAATTCCTCTTTCACATGCACACGTACACTTGATTTTCACACTACAGGCAAAGCTTGCAGCTGCACTCCAGCCCTGAGTAATCCTATACATCTTCATAGCCCCAGAGAGCATCAAAAATCAACTCCCACTCTCTTGCTCTCACTTTAATGCATGTTCATGTGTTGTTTTTATGAAGGCATTCGCCATTATGATTCAGCTGCCAAGTGTTAAGCCATTCTCTATTATCATATAAATAAGATCTTGCTATGTAAGAACAGAGATACACACATACATAGTGAGCAATAAAATCTCAGATAAATGCAGCTAAATTCTGTATAAATGAAAGGGAATGTCTGGGGTTGCAGCAGTGGCAGATGTGATTGTCCATTTCCCTTTGATATTATTGGAACATTTATAAAAACCTGTGCTTTTTGAAAACCTGTTTTCGTAAATGTTTGATTTTATTGGTCAATTGTCAACTCAAAGTGTAGAAACATCTTATATGCAGTCCAGAGAAGGGGGAAATTTCAGCAAATTTCATTGTAAAATTTGTCTGAATATGCAAGTCAACATTATGCATATTTATGGTTTTATTTTTTTGAGCCCAGTTTCAGCTAGCATAGCATTGCTGAAACTGGGCAGCAGATTCAGTTCCCAAAATGTTTTTCTTTTCCCTGTGTTGATACATGAAGAATATGCTGTATTTTGCTTGACCCAAAAAACAATTTACTACTACACAAATGGCAGTGGAGTGACTTCCTCCAGCACCATACATTACAAATGTTTAAAGTTGCATTTGGCATATTAATGTACATTTTACTAGCTATGTGAGAAAATCTGTATTTACATGTTTTACCATATTCAGTTAGTATGTTTTAATGCATTTAATGATACATTTACTGCAAAAATAAATGAATAAATAAATGATTAATCAGTAATCCCGCATTAAATTTCCTCTCACCTAGAACATCTAGAGCATTGATTTTTCAGTGTTTCATGCTTTCTGATTCCAGAAATCAATGTCTTAAAATAAAGTATAAAAAAAAATAATTCTGTCATTACGAAGTTCATAAGGACTTGGAAGGAAATCATAACTGAGAAACAACAGAGTCATTGACCTCTTTTTATATGTGTCCATAATAAATCTTTCATTTAACAGAGCCTTGATAAAACACATTTCAAACACATTCCTTGTTATCTCAAGGCTTAAGGCAATCATTCTCAGTGAGACTATAAATTTGAACTAATAGATCTCACAAACTCTCCTCCTGTACAATTTATACGTTTCATCCACCTCGATGAATATAATGTTACAAATGCTACCAAAATACATTAAATTTGAGGTCAAATGAGGGATGCTGATGGTAATCAAGATAATACATATTTATGTTTATACAATGATAAGCTCAGCTGTGGATGTTTTTTTCTCTATATGAATAAATGTAATATCACACAGAAATAATCGTTACAACAGCCAGTCAAGGAATAAGTCTGCATGTCCTGTAGGTCTCTTTAGTGTTGTACTGCACAAACTAGAACACGTTTTCAGTGTCTGCTTTCTTAACATAAGAGGACATGAACACCATGAACATTCCTAAAAATATATATATATATTTTATTTTCAAAAGTATTTTTAAGGAATATTATATAAACAAGATATTCATCATCCATTTTTCACACAGTTTTATTGAAATCACAGTTTTCAAAATGTTTTGTTGTGAATTAATTGTTATATTTTTATTTCATTATACATTTTAAAAGCCTAATTGTTAAATTAAATTGTTAATGTTTTGAGTATTATTAATAATATTATTTATTTAAATTTCTTTCATTAGACACAATTCCTGATGTTAAATTAGTTTTAAATAAAAATAATAATATAAAACAAAATAATAATAAAAAATGGAATGGAATTTCATTAAATTAAAAGGTAAAGAGTTTAATTTTGAACAAACAAGATATGCAGTGAGTTACATAAAACAAAAAATACATATTATCATGTGTCTTTAAATGTATCCAAATGGAAAGCCAATGAAAATCGTCTGGAATAGACATTATTTGGGATTTTCAGGAGCTGGACAAAAGAAGTTGGAGGCAAAAATGAGTACAAATTCACTCTTCACTCTATATAATTAATCTCTGCGCTGTCATTGTTGTGGTGCCAGGTTTTTAATTTTCTTTCGACAAAAAAAATTAATACTTAGAAAACAAAACTGAACTGAGCTAAAGCTGTTTATCTGAGTCATAAAGCCCTGTTTTTAACAAGTTTAACAAGTTTGTGTTCATTCTGATGGACTCTCCTCACACATACACACACACAAATTCACTCACAAAAGCATTCACAAGATGTACACAAGCTGACAGTACAGCCTCTTATCCGAGACAGCAGCTTAAACTGAGTGTGTTCTTTCATGTTCTCAGAGATTCAGTTGTGTTTGTCATGCATAATTGCTGCAAAAGAGGTAAACAAGGTCAGTTTCTCTCAAAACACAGGGACAGATGTTTCTGTGATTATGAGTGTGTGACAGTTGAGAATGTTGGTTGGATGATTGAGTATGTGTGTGTGTTAGAGAAGGTATGTGTGGATGTGTAGGTCTGCTTGTGTATGACTTCTTTCAATTCCACTCATTGTAACACTATGTTCTATATTCATATAAACCCCCTACGGCCCATCTGTGAGATACTTGCAGCTGTGTATCTACAGACCGTAGCAAGCATTGTTATCGCTTCTTAAATCAGATAAGACAATAAGACAATCAAACATTGTGACAACTTGCTTGCAAAACTCTGAGGCAGGAATGTGGTTATAATTAGCACAGTTTCTTTTTAACATAATTGGAAATGATATTAAATGTAGGTCTAAGTATATGAGAAGAATGTTCATTTTATCCCATCAATTCTTCCAGCGTCTCTCCAACTCAGCTTTATTCAAGATTTTATTATGTATGAATGTGTAGCAAATTAGCTCAAACAAAGAATCAAATCAGAATCATTTAAGATTCTACAGGGAATTTGCACAGAATCTCTGTGATCCTCGCTGCAGAAAAGGCTTTTCTGAGGTTGCTGATCGGCAAAACAGTATAATGTTTCATAGCATCTCATGAATAATCATAAAATCATTTATAATCCATTAGAATATTACCGTATTTGTGATTATAACTTAAGAGTGTGATTATTTATAACACACAATGAACACCATATTAAATCTACTTAATCTATAATGGACTATATCATATCTGTATTTAAGATTTGCACAGTACATTAAAACATCTTGCGAGTGGTTAGTTGTGAGTGTAATTGAGTGTTTCCTGTGAGGCTAATGTGAGCTATAGCTAATACTTTCAGCTGAAGAAATGACATTTAGTCTCAGAGTTACTTGTCAACCGAATAAAATTCAAATTATATAATTATATCATTCATTGTATTATGTCCATTATGTGTGTTTATAAATTATCATACTCTTAAAAGCTATACCCACAAATGAGAAAATATTATAACACATTAAATCTGTTCTTATGAATATTCATAATCATCATGATTCAATATATTATAAAGTTATTTATAATGCATTATGCAGTCATTTTAATGCCTTAAGAATAGCCATATAATGTATTATAAATACAGGCTTCATAGAAAGTGTTACCGAAAATTTATAACATACTTTGCTTAAACTTTCTCAGTGGTAGTGTCAAAATTAGTTCTGTTTTCATCAAGCCATTCTATTCTATATTGCTTTAAATGCTAATGAGCTCTGCTGACCCCGCCCCTCTCCTTCATGGGGTGCTGAACAGATTGTAAACTTCAGCCCCAACACTGATTAACTCACACATTATTAGGAAAGGCAACGGTTTTGCAAAGACTAATTAAAAAACTTTTATAATCACTTCTTTTGTAAAGAAAAAGCTGGATCATAAATGTTTTGCACGTACATAGATGCATTCATAGTAGGGGTGGCACGGTTCACAAAACCCACGGTTCGGTTCGTATCGTGGTTTTAGGGTCACGGTTTTCGGTTCTGTAATGTTCTTGTTATTTTTTCTTTTAATCTTTAACACTCCAGTAATATACTTCAGCATATTATATATAGCTTAATTCCTCAATTTAGGATCCAGTATTAAAAAAAAGTTATATCATGTAATCATTCAAAAACTGAATTGGATGCGTGTGGCACAATACTTGCATTCAGTCGCAGTTCTATCTATTGTTTTATTTCCGCTGTCATCAAAGGTGATCGGGCCGCATTTTTCTGTCCGAGCACAGCCCACGTCCGACAGAGCGGTAACCAATTTTTTTTTTATAGTAATGACACATGCACTTTTTTGTGTGGAAACAGAAGCACATTCATGCTGATGTGAAACAGTGACGTCACATACGGGGCACGAGGCTACACTGCGTATGTCATGAACTGTCGAAACGTGCGATGCATGCATGCACCGAACCGAGACAAGCGAACCGAACGGTTCGGTTTTTTCATGAACCGTGCCATCCCTAATTCATGGTCGTAGGTACTCGTTGCCAGAGTACAACCCACGCATGGAATTTAATTCCGTAAGGAACTGCACTACCAGGTTTTCAAACATAGATGGTGACAAAGAGGCAAAACGTACGCACTGCAGCTTTAAATATAATAATTAATAATTATAATAATAGTTATAATAATAATTATTACTGGATTAGACAGTACCAATAGCCACAAGCTATGCACACAGCTATACACTGTGTATGTTTCAGGAAATTAGTGCGTTTGTGTACATGCATTTGTGCTAGATAGCTTTACACATGCATCATCCAGGTGTCTGATATGGTGCAGCAGCAGGTTTCTCACATTACGGATATCTGTTAATTGACTGATGCACATGATCTATTTCAGGCCCAGGGGAAGGTATAATGTAGATGAGAAAGTACAACTAAAAGTGTTTGTGTTTAAGAATGTTGTTCAGGATTGTTGCACCCTCCACTGTTTGTCTTATGAAAAAAAAGCATCTCATACTGCTTGCTTCTCAATACAGTTAGGTATTATACCCTCCATCATGAAAAAACATTATCACTGCATCTTCAGATATGGAAGGTGGTTTTTCAGGTAAAGAGCACATTACAAGACAAGCCCCATTAATAATATGTACCTGTAGTGTTTCATAAGTGTTTAAAAAATCGTGTAATGTTTCAAAACTTAGCGAATACTGCAGGAGAAGCAGCTTGTAGCATCTCCACTGAGGCTTAGAAGAGTGCTGATTTTAATGACCACCATGGCTGTGTTTGTGGCTCTGTTCCAGAACTTAGTGTGCTGCCTCACTAACTACATACGGTAGGCAGCTGACTTTATAGGAAGCACCCTAATGGTCATGGAAACTCATAAGTTACTGATTTAGAATAGTCATTCTATTTAGGCAGAATTGCTTGTTGAAACTTGACTTGTTTTCTAAATGAATTTGAGTAATTTTATAATCAGATAACTGTTTAATTATTTTTTTTGTTCTGTATTAACTATAATTAAAATTTTTGTCTTTGTCTCCCAGCTAGGATTTAATTTTTCAAGGATCTTGGCACAGTCCCTTCCAGGATCGCTTTGCCTATGAAGAATGCATGATGCTGCTGCCTTTAAATTTGGCCCAAATGAGAAATTGCATAATTAAGTTGCTTACCTTTTAGAACAGCCTTTGCATTGGAAGCACACCTATGCTGCCTTAAGTGTTGCCTCTGTAGGCAGCTCATTAAGGTCTGAAACAGAGCATCTGTCTACCGTTTCCCTGTGTTCATTTTCCTATATTGCTCCCCTCATCCCTCCCTTCCTTGCTGACTTATTAATTTCTGTCCTCTATTGCTTCTTTTCTTTCCCTGCACCATCATCCTTCGCTTCTCCCTCTCCCTCTCTGTAGCACTCTGTTGGATGGTGGTAACATTAGCAGCAGCTGTTAGTTTCTGTAATCCAGCCAGATTTAGAGGGAAGCTGTGCATCTGCTCCATCATGTAGAGAGAGAGAGGGATCGAAGAGGAGGGAAATGGAGTGATTAATAAATATGAGCGAGGAGACGGAAGGGGGTAAAGAAGGGCAACAGGGGAGCAGCAGAGAGGGACACGTGTACACATTCAGTGATAGGAAGAGTGATGGGGACTGGTAAACCACCAGAAAGAGAGGGAGTAAAGCAGGTCGCGCAGAGGTGGAAAGTAATGATGGTTGGAGACCACGGTCACAGAGGGAGGCTAATAGCAAGATGGAGGGGATGAAATAAACTGAAAATGAAGAAGAGAATGTGATATGCCGGAAGATGGTGCCTGTAAACAGTCTGTGTTTATTCCCATAAGAGTCGTTTCATTCTTATGTTTGCATTAATTTCCCAAATGACTAGCCATGTGATACTGAGACAGAAGTGAACACAAAAAAGCACAATGAATTGTTCTAGAAAAAAAAAAGAATGCTATTAAAAAAAACAAAAAACATTGTGGATGCATTTTTTATTTTCACTGTCTGCATTGTTTTAGTGTCAGATTAAGTAACGGAATTATGCAAATCTGCGCTCAGCGTAATTTTCATGCTGCGGTTCCCACTCTTGGGGTTTGGCGTTGTGGAAGACGCAGCAGACTATCAGGATCTAGCATAGTTTGTTGGGGCTGTAAACAACATCACTTCAACACCACTACAGTCCAAGTATTTGATTCCAACACTACACTGCATCTCTGGATAAATGACTGCTTGTAATGTTTCTAATCCATTATTTGATGAATAACTGCTGCCGTGATTAGTAGGAAATGTTGACATGTCTCGTTTAAATGTATTTCTGTGTACCTGCTTTCTGTGGGGGAAATAATGCATCATTAATTGCAGCAGACCTTTTTGAACAAGGCGGAATCTATTTGTGATAATTTGCATTTGTGTCTGTGTGTGTATATGTGTTATCATTTAAAAGTTTGGGATCAGATTTTTTGCATTCAATTTGATCAAAATCTACAGTAAACATTTATGATTTAAAAAAAACTATTTTAAATAAATGTTGTTTTTCAAAAAAAAATAATACAAATAAAATAAAACAAATCAAATATTAGTTCTTCCAAAATTTTTCTTTTTTTTGTCATTGATTACGCACCCTCACATCATTCAAAACCCATATGTCAGTTACAGGTTTGGAATGAATTGGTGAGTAATTGACAGAATTTTCACTTTTGGGTGAACTTGCCCTTTGAGCAATAATTTAACATTAATAATTATGATAATAATAATAAGAAGAACTAGAATAAAAATAAATGGATCTCGTTTACTAAACATGCACAAATCTTTGTGTGAAATGTGCGTACAGACATTTTCACAAATAAATCTTGATTGATCAAAAACGTTCACAATAAAACTTATTCTAAATATATGAAAAGAACCATACCACACGTAGGCCTGGGTCCTTTTAAGCATGTATAAAGAACCCTACATATAATTAGACATGTACAGGGTGGGTGAAAAGTAACATATATATATATATATATATATATATATATATATACTGTATATATAAATAGATGGATATAGTTCAAACTACAATCACCTGGGCCCGGTTTTTCAAAAGGTTTAATCCGGATAAAATTGATCTGGATTTAGTAATCCTTTTTTTTGCTATCTGTGATCACGTAATCCAGCTTACTTTTGAGCCAGTTTTTCAAAGCAACATCGGATTGGATCAAACTGATCCGGA
>JAUMHI010000040.1:7791750-7805713 GCA_032359435.1 Enteromius unitaeniatus | reverse complement strand
CACCTGTGCTCCTCACCTGTCCTGATTTCTCCCTAATGTTTTCCTGTTTATAAGCCCATTCAGTTTGTCTTGTCTTTTGTCCGATTATTAACATTGCTGTGTGTTTGTGTCTCCTGTCTGTATTATGTGAGTTCACTTAATTAAACTGCATAGAGAATTACCTGTCCTGTCTTCGCCTGCTTGAGTCGACACGAAATCGTGACACAAAAGGAGATGCAATCTTTCACCAGACCCTCCATCATCACGCAGAAGCTCGGAGTTCAGGCCAGCCCACTCCTCATTTGCTCCTCATTCTCGGGACATAATCGCAGCGTTTATCCAATGACTGTCTAGTTTCAAAGCACTGAAAAAAAATGTTCAAAGCAGCCGCATTGAAGTCCATGGACGCTGGGCACTGCTGCTAGGAGCCTGGGGACTTCCAGGTGTTCATTTAGAATGTTCTGCGTGGGACAACAGTTGTGCAGACTTCTGATGAACCGCGTAGTCCCGTGGTCCTCCCAGAGGAGACCGCTCCCCCCGTAACAAGGCTGAATGTGTCCTTTGGGGTGTCCCGAGAGTCTGAGAAGTCTTTGGCAGCATCAGAGGGTGAGTCAGACGGTAATGCTGAAACCGTTTCGGGAGCATGTGGTGTCTGTCCCATCCACGGTGGATACCGAACTGTTGGCTCTGCTCCGCGTGCACCTTCAGCCGACCCTTCGTGACTGAATGATTGGTGTCTGGGCAGAGATGCGGCCCCGCCGCACTCTCTCCCAGTGCCATTCTTCCCGGAGGTGCACAAGGAGCTTACCAGGTCGTGGCGAGCCCCTCACTACTCTCGATGGCGGTGCAGCCAGGGGGTATGCGATGATCCCGCAGGCGGAGCGCACTGTTGAGGTAAATGTTTTTGTCTCCTCAGATGCAGACCCAGGGCACTGTGTTGTCAGCGCGGGATCCAGGGAGGCAGGTAAGTGCTGCTCAATGCAGCCAGACTCACAGTCCCTGCCCCTGTCCCTCTACAGGCAGCCCCACTGCTGGCATGGCAGTCAATGTTCCCTTGATACCTCTAGCGATGCGGCTTGGAGCCTGAATAGCGCTCCCCAGCCCCTCGTGGTGGTTGATACGGACGGTGCACCTTGGCTATGCGATTCAGTTCACCAGGCGCCTGCTCCACGGCATTCACTACACTCGGCTGTTCAAAAAACCTACTGGCAAAGGGCGCAATCAAGCCTGTCCCTCCAGCCGAGTTGAGGTCAGGGTTTTACAGCCCTTACTTCATCGTGCAGAGGAAAAAGCAGTGGGTTGGGACCCATCCTGCACTTACGAGCCTTGAACCGGCCCCTTCCCGAGAAGCTGCCATTCAAAATGCTTACTCCGAAGTGCATGCTAAAGACATGCTTCCGGAGCCAGGATGTGTTGGCAGCCATAGACCTGAAGGACACGTACTGTCATGTCTTGATTCGTTAAGAAGGTTCAAGCACAGTACAATACCCTTTGGCCTGTCCCTCTCAGAAGATGTCTCTCCCCGCTGAAGAAAGAGGGACGTCTGCATCCCCAACTCTCGTAACGACTGGCTAATAATAACTCACTCGCGGGATTTGTTGTGCGTGTGCAGGGACATAGTGCTTCAGCACCTCAGCCATCTAGGTCTTAAGGTCTACTAAGAGAGAGCAAACTCTTCTAAAAAAAAAAAAAGGAGAGGATCTCTTTTCTCGGTTGGAGCTGGACTCAGTCGATATCACTGCCCGCCTCACCAACGAGCGTGCAGGCCATGCTGAAATGCCTAAATACGTTTAGGCACAAGACAGCGGTCCTCTCAAAATGTTTTCAGAGGCTCGGCAGCTTTACCCACTATTAGGCTGCTGGGCTTGCCTCATATGAAACCGCTTCAGCGTTGGTTACACGATCGGGTCCCGAGATGGGCACATCACCGTGGCACACTCCGGACTGGAGTTTTCCCGTAGAGTTGCCTATTCAGCTTGCGATCTACCCTGCTCCCCTGGGTCGGAGTTCCCCGGGGACAGGTATCCAGATCGACATGGGCCTAGGTGCTGTATGCAACGGGTCCAGCTGCTTTGGCATGTAATATCGCCTCGAGTTGTAAGCCGTACTTCTCGGTACAGCGGTCATTGCGTACATTAGAAAAACACTACGCTCCCACTGCATGGCACAACTTGCCTGCCATCTGCTCCTGTGGAGTCAAGCGGCTAAAAATCTCTGCACGTCATTCACATTCCAGGTATACTCAACCTCACGGCAGTCCACCCATCCAGGGGAATCCAAAACTCACTCGCCGGTCAATGTGCTACCTCTGGGTCTCCTTCGCCCAGTAGGTGTGGCAACAAATCTCAATATTCCACAGGCAGTAAAAAGGCTTTTTTTCCCTTCAATTATATCCATAATCTTATTGATATATTGTATTCTTTTATTCCACCTGCGAGAATTGTGTGTTAAATGTGCTCCGCCCTCTACCGCTGCTTCAGCACCACTGAAAGCAACTCTGTGAGCCCCCTCCTTGGGCCACAGAGGGTTGGGAAGGTTACTTGCAGATTCCTTTGCTGACAAACTTGAAAAGTATCTCACCAGTCGGCAGGGGTTCTCCACGTACCCCGGCCTTAGAGTCGTGGCCTGTTCCATGGGTGTTCCCATCTGTAATGTCGAAGTGATTTGACTTAAAGGGTAACAAATAGGTTACGAACGTAACCCACATTCCCTGAAGGAGGGAATGGAGACGTTACACTTTCGTGCCACGACTCTGAGGTCGCGCTGACGCTGGCTCGGGTCTTCAGCGAAAACCTGCATGTGCATTCCGCTGCATCCGCTGGTGGAGTGGCTGTGAAGAAAAATTTAACAGGATTCCGTTACACAGAATTATTATTTCTATACATCTGTTAAGCATTAAACCTTTGAGCGGTACGGTCCCACATATGGGATTTAGAACATTCGGTGACGTCACATAAATGCCAAATTCAAACTGAGCTTTTGTGCGTTTGATGGCTCTGAGCCAGAGAGAGAAGTGCGCTGTGCTTGTCATATTATCACAACTATACAGTGTTCTTAACCACATAATGCATATTTTAGGTTTCAGACATTTAAATACACATGTGTACTAGTAAAACAATACATTTAGAGCTTGTAATACACAAAGATGTCTATGGAAGCAACAATAACAACCCATTCAAATTTAATTTGCGATGTGTGTTATATTTATATCAGATACACATAGAAAGTTCACTCTATTTTTCACTCATTTCACCAGCCACTTACCATCATGTATTTCGGGAGAAATTGATGAATTTACATGCTGTAAATCCAACTGACGGGACTCTCTGAACTGCAGCACGAACAAACATGGCGGCGCCCATCTCATGTTACAGATCATGATCAAGATCATTTATAAAGGTGTATAAATGACAAAACACACTCATTTACACATATTTGTGAATCAGAATATCAGATTGTTCATGACACAGTAAGCAAGTTTGTGAATATTTGAAATAAAAAAGGAAAAATTAAATAGAAGCGATCCATCTGTCTCACAGCGTTATTGTGCTTGCGGTATGTCACGTGACAAGCAAGATGCGTCGCCATGGAAACAGTAAAGGCTAACGTTCTAAATAACGGTCGCCTACAAAAAAAACTCACTCTGGGGGGACCCCTGGAATATTTTAAACTCACCGCTGAAAAGGTTAACTAACTGTGCGATCATCTCTGTATGTATAAATGAATGAGTCGGAGATGCCGGTTCAAATACTGCAGCTAGCACCACTCGCAGCGATTCAGCGTCCGTGGCTAACTAAGGACATAAATACATGAACAACAACTACTCTGCACTTCATGAGCTTACTGTTTTATTTGAGTAAAACTAGCGTCACACAGAAATGTAAAATAACACAAAAAATTGTTTGTTTTTTTAGGTAATGATCAAACAACATTTTTTCATGTTTTGATTTTAATAGTTAGTCCCTTTTGTTTGCTAAGTTTGAGTTTCAATAATTTAAAGATGTTTTATTCCTTCATTTGATTGCTATAGTTATGTATACACAACAGAGAATTTCTGAGGAAAAAGAAAACATCATGTTTGCACACGATCAGGGGAGTACATGAGTGTTATGTTTTTATTTTTTTATCCAGTATCCATTTTAAAAACTATGGTTAATGAATCGGTTATCGGCAAGTGTGGCCTAACCTAGCTATCGATATCACTATCCTCTAGTATGCACAAAATATTTAATTCTGTCATAATTTACTAACCCTCACATCATTCAACTTTTTATGTTTTTTTTTATTCTTTAAAGTAAATGTGTTAAAATTATAGATGTTATAAAATTATAGTGTATAATTTTTTTTGTTTTGGAATGGCATGAAGATGAGTAAATTTTTGGGTGAACTATTACTTTAACATACTCACAAGAAATACCTTAAAATAACTATAAATGTGGTTGCAATTCCTTTTTATTATGGATGGCCTCATCTGTTGATAATAAGTGAAGATGCGTGTAATGTTGACGTAACATTATATGTATCAACAGTACTAGACAATATTAAAAGTCATAGATTATATGGGGTATAGATGCTGACAGTGTTGATAACAACAGAACATAAAAAAAATAAATAAATCTGTCATCATTGGATCACTCACAGAGCTTTAAAATTACACAGTGCAACATATTAATGTGTCCTTTACATTTGACTTATTACAGCAAAACACTGCTGAGGTATTTTTTATCATTTTGCGAAGGCCATGGTCAGGGTTATCATTTAAGTTGGGGTTAGGGTAAAGAAGGACAGGCAGACCATTTTTCTGCATGGTGTTATGCAGTGCACATGCCACCAGTGCACTTCCTCATGGGTTTGTACAGCTCTGCCATTTGCTCAGACCTCTCCAAACAGACCTATACCACAGTCTCCCACATTATACAATTTATCTTGCTAGGCCATCTCGCACATTACTCAGAGTCAAGTGCATGCCACAGATTGATTTTTATTCAAGTGAGAATGTTTTCTTTCTTCTCAGAATATGATTTCTGCAATTCTGAACACGATTCCAAGAACATGGCCTTCAGGAATCAAAATCATCATGAGCCCAGAAATGCTTGCTTTTATTCAAACAAGCTCACAGTGCATACAGTCTTTTCTCTTTTTAGCTTGTTTTTGAATACTTTTAAATTATTTTCAAAACAATTAATTATGGGTTACTTCAGATTTGAGTATTAACTCTTTTTCATGTTTTCATAATTGGTTTGATTACTTGGTCTGAGGTCGTATGAACCTCTTTTTCCTACCAGACACTTTTCACTTTGCGCTTTTGATCTTTATTTCTTATAGTTAAATCCAGATATACTTGTTAATAATCAATAACGTTTATATAGTATTTTATTGGGTTATCAGTCTGGACTTTTTATTTCCCTCATTATATGGGTAGTCAGTAGGGATGGCACAATTCTCAATATAATATTGAACCATTCGGTACGACATCCACGGTTCAATACGTGCTTGTGAATTGCGTTTTTTTCGGTTTTATGTTTAAATAATTTATGTGCGTTTTAATCCTCTCCGAACTGACTGTTTGTGTGTGCCTGCAAGTCTACGAGCTGATATAAGGAAACTCCTCTCTGCGAGTAAATATTCAATTACTATGCTCTAAAGTTAGGGGGTGCTTAACCATCACTCCACACTTTAACATGGCGAGCGGCGGTGAAGTGAAGCAACAGCACCAGCGTCTTTCAAATCCGTGGTGTGGGGACATTTTGGTTTTGCCGTTGAGTATTGAACAAAAAATATGACTGTGTGCAAGCGTTGTTTTAAACATATAGCCTACTCAAACGGAAACACTTCTAACATGACTGCACATCTGCGGTGCCATCACCCAGCAATATCACTGTCTGAAGGCAGGATAGCAGAGAAGGTAATAAAGTCCTCCAAAAAACAACAATCCCTCGCTGAATCCTTCCAGCAAACATACCCAACTGGTTCCGAGAGACACATAAAAATAACAAAGGCAGTGGGGGTGTTCATTGCTAAAGATTTGCAGCCGTTTTCGGTGATTGGAGATGCGGGCTTTTGTCATCTTATAAAAGCACTCTATCCGCGTTACAGACTACCGTCTCGCACTTTTTTCAGCAACGTGATAATTCCCGACCTCTATGAAAAGACACACAACAATAAACACAGAGCCTTGCTATGACCATAGATGGTTGGACCTCGCGGGCAACCGTGAGTTACCTCACTGTAACTGTTCACTACATGTCGGACTGGGAAATGAAAAGTGCTGTACTGCAATAAAGAAGTATTGAAATAAATTGTTTTTCTTTTTAACCTCTTACTGTTCCAATTGCCTAAGCATAGAATAACAAAAAACATTTATGTGTCAAGCCATCAAAACCAAACTGATCCGAAAACCATGTTAAAAAACCGTGGTATGTATTAAACCGTAGGCTAACTGTATTGTTGCATCCCTAGTAGTCAGTGTAAATTTGCCATGACTGGGGTGAAATGAGCTGTCCTCCTTGTTCTGGCAAAGTTTCTGTTTTTTAGCTTTCTAGGGAGCTTTTAGGCATCCCTCCAAGGATAGCTTTGGCATGGTTGGTTGAGGCAGAATGATACATACAAGCATGAGTACATTTTTCAGAATTTTTGAAACCGCCTTTTTTTTTAATTTGTTGAGTTGATTGCAAGATTGAAAGAGGGATGATATGCCTACTAATAACAGGATTGTAGGGCTTGTCTAAAAAAGTTTTATTGGCTGAAACTGCATTATTGAATTCAGTTGTTTTAGGCATTGAACATAAACTCTTTGAATTGGTAGATCTACAATGCTGATTTGACTATCAGCTTATGAATGTATTGCAATAGAAAGTTTTTATCCAAAATGTGAGCTTCTGTAAAATGATGACAACAAAGGAGAACCATGAGTCAATACTTGAGTTGGACAGCATTTGATTCTTAATGCACTGGTGGTGTTGTTTTTTGATGATGTAACAAAAAATTTATAAAAAAATCCAAAAAGTTGTTAATTGGTTAATTTTTTATTAATTAAATTAAAATTTTTAAATATTAATTATATAAATATATACATAAATGCATGTAGATATTATAAACATACAGTATATACTGCATATATGTGTGTGTGTGTGTGTGTGTGTGTGTGTATATATATATATATATATATATATATATATATAATGTACACAGTAAACATTTATTTTGGATAGGATTATTCGGGATTAATTGTTGGACAGTACTAAATAGTTTTTATTTATTCAGGCAAATTATGGAATTTAAATATTGGTTATATATCAGTTATTTCCTGTAACATAAAAGTCAAAACAATCATTGTCTTATCTGTACTGGATGTAATTTTAATAAAAGTGCTTTATTTATTTATGTATTTATTTATATTTTGGAACAGAGAATTAAATCTATGAGGGCACTGCGTAGAGCTGGAAATAAGTTGCTAAAAGATTTACTGTACCTCATTCCTTGACCCAAAATACAGTGCTGGATTTCTGTGTTAGTTAAGTAATTGTTTAACATGGCCAATGTAGTTGCAAGGCAAAGTTTAACACAGTAGGGGGGCATGGAAAAGGCATGGATTGCTAGTGTTTTTTTTTTTTTAAAAACAGCATACGGTATAATTGCACACTACACATTGGCAGGGCATCTTTTCAATGTGCTGATGTCCTGGGGGAGCTGTTCCGATAAGAATAGCGTAATCACTATCACAATACCATGCTGTGCAGAAGGGACGTGTTCAACAATGACTGAGTATTAAGGAGCAGCATTTTTACAGAAGGATTTGCAGATTCACATCACAGGAGATTTTCGAACTTGGCCTAATTTGGAGAGGATGCTTGGGACAATGGGACAAGAACGGTTGATGATTCTCTGGAGTTTTTACCAGACGCTTTTAAGATGCTGACGGACTGAAGTTTTATTAATGTTTTTCAAAGATAAGGTACTATGGAGTACACAAGGTCAGTAGTTGTAAGACACTGTGAGACTGACAATAATTAGGCTTCTGAACTCTTAAAATATTTGGTGGAAGATAAGTAGGGTGCAAAAGCTTCCATTTGGGGAAGTTTAAAGAGCAGTAATTGTTGGAGACACATAGCATCAAAGTACATCCTCTTAACCAAGTGTCCACTTTTATTTAATGTTGTGCAGCTGGAAACCATGGATCAGTTGGCCAACTGCAAAATATTGGAGTCATAACATTAATCATCATTAATTATCCTTTTCCATAATAATTTCCATTTGCTGCACAACAGTGAGTGAGGACTAGGGTTTTTAAAAGCACAGCACTTAACAACTCAATAACAAGAGGGAAATTATGTAACAATTCAACAAAAGTACTAATTCACTTACAGGGTGCAAAATTATTGGTCTTACTAAGGTTTTACTAAGAGTTCAGGCTTTCCTCTCTAATGAATTTAAAGTGAATTTGGTGTGCTGTCCGGGGAGAGAGCCAGGAGAACGGCAGACTTCGAACCCTAGAGGTTACAGTCCTAGTGTGGGCGAGGGTTCGGCATTCGGGTGCACAAAAGCGAGATGCCCTTCTTCAGGGAACGAGGGTTACATATAATAAACCAAGACATTCTGTTTCAGTTGGTCACTCAGAGTTATGTCAGACATGAGTACCAAACCGCCATGGACGCTGCCCTTTCCAGTGTCCTGTGGGAGCCTCCAAGCCCCCTCTGTCTGGCATAGGCCGGGGCTCACCACAAGAGGCCAGCTAAGCACTACCCATTCAGTAATCTAGAACACTGGGAATATCCCCGTTCTTTTGAACAGAGATGTACAGAAGTCCAACTTTGCCCTTAGGAGGTGTCAGAACTTGTACTCACATGGACAGTATTTTAGTGCATATAGACAATTGGAAGTGATTGAACCCTCTTAAGGTAGCAGAGGATCTGCTGGGAAAACACAGGCTTTAGGTCTTAACCATGGAATACACATATGGATTCCTTTCAGGTACTCCACAAGGACCCCATCCCACTACTGGTTCTCAAGGATTCAACAAGATACTCCGTTACATATGGCTGATTGTGACATGCGACATGTTCTTTTAATGTACGGAATGGTCGCCATGTTGTCTATATGGACCAGCACGTGCTTGCCCCAAAGATGTCCCTTGAGATGGCCCAGGGCAACTCTAGGCTGTACCGCCAGCAACTCTAGGCAGTTGACGTGCCACTGCAGGGTACTCCTGCTCGGAGAAATGAGAGGTCGACCACGGGGTGAAGGTTTGGCAGCAGGCCAATGTCACTTGGACCTGGTGAGTGTCGTGTTGCCTCGCCCACCTCAGGACTCAGCTGTGAAGCCGGTGCTGAAGCGGTCTCATTTAAAGCAGCACCAATGGCATGACTGCCGCTGCTGCTGCCATATGCCCTAGGAGCCTCTAAAAATGTTTCAGTGGGACCGGCGTCCTGCCATTTAACATATTCAAGCAGTTGAACACTAACTGAGCGCATTCCTGCATGAGGCGTGCTGTTTGTTTAACCAAATCCAACTCAATTACGAGAAAAGAGATCCTCTGTGTCGGGCAGAGTTTGCTCTTCTCCAAGTTGACTGGAAGACCCAACAGGCTGAGGTGTTGTAACACCAAATCTCTGTGTTCGCACAACTGAACCTGAGACTGAGACCTGAGCCTTCGCTACCTTTGTAAATATGTGGTTTGACAGAGAGAGCCCGAAGGGTAGGACTTGTACTGATATGCTCGACCTTCGAAACGTGAACCTCAGAAATGGCCTGTGGTGTGAAAGAATCGAGACAAAATCCTGTGAAAGAATTGCGCCAACATCTTGAACGGGAGCCTGTGAAATGCTTGGTATAATACTTGCAGATCCAGGATCGGCCATAACCCTCCGCCATTCTTGGGGACTATGAAGTAAGGGCTGTAAAACCCTGTATTCATATTGGCTACAGGGACCTGTTCTATCACATTCTACAAATGTGCCTGTGGCAGGGCTGTGCAGAGACCTGACTTTCAGTTCTAGATCTGTCTCTGGCACAGTGGAACATCCAGTGGACACTGCGCCGGCTGGAACTTCACTTGCAAGAATTTTCTGACTCACCTGACTCAGCAATCGACATTTGATCGTCGATGGGAGCACCAAAGCAAACAGCTGGTCCAGGTGAATCAATGTTGAATAAAGACAAATCATTTTCATTTATGGGTGAACTATCACTTTAAAATGTATAGGTCATGATGGCCAACTTTGGAGCATCCAGAGATGTAATTAATATTCATGAGTCATGCCTTCATCATAGTTAGCTACTTTTTTTTTTTACTCAGTGGATGTCTGGAGCTTTACCAAATCAGGGTGAATAACAATTACATAATCAAGTGTTCATGAACGCTCTCAGGAACAACAGAGAAACAGTAAGTGTTTTGTTTTCTTTTGTTTTCTTTTACAAATGGTCAGATTTCACAGCTACAGAACACAATTTTTTATGCAAAAGCAATGCTCTATAGAGAAATATTTGAATCTGTTCTTTCATCCTCTTATACACTCGTCTATAAAGGTACAAAAGCTGTCACTGGGGCAGTGCCTTTTTAAAAGGAACAAGTTTTTACCTGAAGGGTCCATTATGGTACCTTTAAGGTGTACCTAAAGTATACATATTAGAACATAATAGGTACAAAAGTGTACCTTTTGAAAAGGTGCCCGAGTGACAGCTTGGGTACCTTTATTTTAAACAGGCTTCTTATAAAGGATTGTTGTCTACTGAGCATGAAATGGATAACTAAGTATTTGTATTTAGACAGTTCTTATCAATGCTTACCAACAAAAAACCAACATTTTCTGTTTATAAAATGCAGTAATGGTCCTGAGCACATTGGATAAATCTCTGAAAAACCTTTCATATCACATCACTGTCACAACCACGCACGCACAACTTCATAGTCATGTATTTGATACCTTTTCAAATTCTTCTTCTCAATTAGGGTTTAAAATGTAAACACAAACAAATGCCAGATGACATCCATTCTCTAATGCTAGAATAATTCATGGGCTTTCATTGTATATTTGTATAGATGACACACATCAAATCTTGACAGTAATTCTCTGCTGGTTTGGAACGCTAGCTGCTTGGTTACAACAACAATCGCTCATACACACTTTGACTATGAACTATTAATCTCTGCAAACAATGTCAGTTGTGATTTAAAGATCCCAAACTGCTGGAGCTGACGAAAAAGGCAACAAGGGAGCATCCATCACTCTTAGACAGATGAGAGTGTTTGCTGGCTGGACAGCAGGAAGGAGCTTTAATTCTTTTATTCACACATTAAAAAATGTAATATAAAAAGTATATAAATGTAACTTTGTAGCCATATTCTTTCAGAGATGTATCCAACACAAAAAGTGTGTGCTGGCTCCACAAGGCCTCACCTTATGCATCTGACAAAATATTTATTTCCTTACAAATGTAGTTACTTAAAACCCTCATTTTTTGTCAGTCTCATCCTTTGTGTTCCATTGAAGAAAAAAGCTTTTTTTCTGGTTGAGAAACAGAGACACACAGTCATTTTAGTTATTGGTTGTTTCATGTTTTTGTTCATCTTATGACAACTGACTGCCTTTACAGTTATTACTTTAAACATACTGTTTGAAAAATTTACCTTCTTTTTCATTGTATCTAAAACACAATGACATTTGAATGTCTTTAATTTAATGTATTTTCATGTCCCTCCCCTTTGAGAAGCTCTGACAGAAGGTAAATGAATAGAAAACAAAAAAAGTTATAAAATCTTTCCTTCTCAATACTTTTCAAAGCCTGCCATCTTTCTTTTCTGCTTTTAGTATTTTATTATATACTCTTTTGTTCGTTGCCATGCATCTTGATACAACTTGAAATTAAAGAGTTTATATTAATTCAATGGAACGGACTCACGCATACACACACCTTCATTTGGGTTCTTTACCCTCCTGCTACAGCCAAGCTCAGTTTTTTCTCTTCATGCCGAGGGACACATTGTTAGGCATAGAAACCCTCTGGAGAGTCTGAAAATGTTAAAGTTTCTCAGTTTACTTTCACCATAGTTTCAGTGGAGTGAGTTTCTCTTAACTGTTCAGCAGAAACTTTTTGATTAAGAAATTTACCAGCCCAGCCAGACAGGAAAATCTTTTCCAAAGTAGCCTATATATAGAAGGTATAAAGAGAACATTATTAGCTTCATTTATTTTGCTGTGAGTCCATATTTAAAATCGCATCTAAATTTTAGTAGGGATGTCAAAACCTCGGGTCAGTCCAGTCCCTTCTACAAAAACCCTCATTAATACAGAGAGAGTAAGAAAAGGAAAAGAAAAACTACTCAGACAGCTGTTCCCTAGCAACAAAGCATTTGTTTTCAAACAAAGCTGTTTTAAACTTGTTTTTCTGCTAGATTTAATTTGATGGTATAGTGCCAGGCATCATCAAATCAGATCGAAATGGGGAAAAAGTGGTGAGAACAAATGCTAAAGACATGCTATTTCAGTGAAATACAAAAAGCTCTATATTAATGATAGTTGTATTTATGGGCAGATGAACACAGCATCATACTATAGCTTGTTATCGCGATTATTGATTTGGTGGTTTTTAAGAAGCGTTTTGGTACATTGCACTAATGCCGACACATGGTTATGAAAAAAAGCTGCTAATAAATGTATGTATGTGTACATATGTCAAGAGCGGACGGAACACAAGAGGTAAGTGAATGGTGAATAAAACTGAACTGAAGAATCCAATAGAGGTGAGTATAACTGATGAAGTTCAAACGTCAACGATAACACAGTTCAGTAATTTCTTTATCCTTTATCCACAGATATCCAGGAGCGAAGGAGAACGAAGGAGCGATGGAGACAAGGGGAGAGGAGCAACGCCATACACACAGAGACTACAGGAAGACGAGGAGAAGGTTCAGGTTAGTATACAGGTAAGTTTTGTCAAGGATATTTGCCAAGGTAGAGTCCACTTCATCAGAGACAAGCTCATACGAGGAGTGCAGTGTGGTGTGGGCTTTTATGTGTGTGCTGATGATGTCTTGATTAGAGGCAGGTGGTGCGGTGACAGGTGAAGCTGATGATAGTAAGCATAGATGACTGTGGGCATTGTGAATGAGTGAGGGTGGAGCCTAACGTGGATGTGACAACATATGTTTTGTAATGTCTTATAATACTTGATTACTTTCATTTTCAGAAGGGTTATTTTATGAACATTTAGGGCAATGTTCTTTTTATTTTAAAACTGTACAAACAATATAGGGAAGCTTTCCAATAAAAGCCTCCAGGGGCCCGTTTCAGAAAGGAGGTTAAGTGAAAACTCAGAGTATGTTAACCCTGAATTAAGAGAAACTGAGGGTAATTCAAGCTTGTTTCTGAAATAGAGGTAACTTTTAACGTGGTAACTTACTCTGTGAACCTAACCTGGTCATGAGCAGGTTTTATTCTCTAAACTTGGAGTTTCTGTCGGTCTCCTCCCCTTTTTTAAAGACGAAGCGGTATTTCTCGCCTTAGCTTTAGTCATTCAATGAACACAATGAACAAAGTTACGAGAATGGCTTGTTCTTTTTTGGAAGATCCCATAGATGAGGAGGCTGTATTAATTTGATAATTAATTTTTACCTTTCATTTTCAGCTGCTGACATGATCTTTTAATACCTGCAGGATTGCACCTACATGAAAATTACAATTAGATGCAATAACTTAGTTTTAAGTTTGATCTTTGATATCACTGCAAAAAATAACATTAGTTTATAATAATATGAATAAATAATATTAATATTAGCTTCAAATAATTAGCTTCAATTCACTGACCTTCAACAGGGACATGTACTGTATAACTAGATTAATGGGATTATTACTCGTTCCAAAAACAATTTTTAGTACTGCTTATATTCTAAGTACCATATGGGGGCAGTCGTGGCCTAATGGATAGGGAGTTGGGCTTGTAACCCAAAGGTTGTGGGTTCAAGTCCCAGGTCCGGCAGGGATTGTGG
>JAUMHI010000040.1:7764740-7778847 GCA_032359435.1 Enteromius unitaeniatus | reverse complement strand
AACTGGAGAGGATCTGCAAGGAGGAATGGCAGAGGATCCCCAAATCCAGGTGTGAAAAACATGTTGCATCTTTCCCAAAAAGACTCATAGCTGTATTAGTTCAAAAGTAATTAGCTTTCTGTCAATATGGGGTGCTGTGTGCACATTAATGAGAAAAAAAATGTAAGGGGTTTGAATACTTTCCATACCCACTGTATATACAGTAGTCAACATTTGAAGAGGATCAAAAATTAATCAAAGTTGTTCTAAGACAAGAAGGCATTTTGGTTTTAGTTTTTGGAGAACTTCAAATGTTGACTACTGTATCTATCTACAGTATGTATGTATATATTTATATGTATATATATAAATCAAAACAAACACATAATAATGGAATTTAATTTCCCTTTAAGTGTGGTTAGGAAAAGGACATAGGTAGTAATTCAGCCATAATCTAGCTAACTGATTAAAGTAAATTGTTTTTGTTATTATTGTCTTCAGTCCAATGTTTTTATTTTGAAACGTTGTTTCTATCAAGTAGCTCAATCAAAAACGGTTTTATAAACGGTTATATATTCAGCTGTCTATTACATTATTATGTCTGGGAAGGGAACCTCAAACCAATGTTTTGTTGTGGGCTGCAATCCAAATTGGTTTATTTTATCATTCGCAAATATTACGTCTGACCTTGTGAAATTGTCATTAGCATTAACTGTCAGCTTTATAACCTTAACTAGATGTGATTACATGATGAGTAGGAAATCATTGGTATCTCAGTGGGCTGAAATGCACCTCTGCGGTCTAGCGAGTACTTTGTGAGGTCTGAGTTTCTCAGTTCAGCTCAGGGCCAGCTGTCATTCAGCAATTGCCATGGAAAAATCAAGCCATAACAGTTTAAAGATCACAAAGCTAACCGCAATTTTGAAACCACATCAAGCGATCATTATTTGAAACATAGCTTTAGACAGAAATACCTCTCACGCACACCTATAAGTCTTTTTTGTCCCACTGCGTTATTAATGTTTACAGTTTGTCAATAATTTCTTACATATTTTCAATAACAACGTCTTGTATGGACAAAACTATGCCTTGCATTGATCCAGAATCCACAGGCTTTTTAATACAGTCCCATCGAATATGTCCCTATAATGAAGTGAAGTTTTCTCGTTTTCTTCCAAAGTAAATAAATCGAGTGCAAGAGAAAACCAGGACAATCCTTTTTACCCATTTGTACCCCTCAGATTGCATCAGTTCACATGTGCCTGTGGCCTCGATTGCCCTCCAGTGTCTCACTTTTGGATCTTCTTATGTGTGTTTGTGTATGCTGTCCTTGGCTTGCCCTTCTATCTGGTATTTTTAATGGACATCACTTCACACCCGATAGCATTTGGGGTGGATTGGAGTTGAAGGAGCACACAGCCATACACATACACTTGTTTGTTTTTCTATCGTGGTGGAGAATTTTCACTGAACTCTGTTGTTTTTATACAAAGCTAGTGATATCCCTTAAACTTAACCCTCACGCAACTTATTTGCATGTTTAGAGTTTAATTAAAACATTATTTAGTGTGTTTAATAAGTGTTTCTCATGTGGTCCATACAGTGTAGGTGATTTCAGGTTTTACTATCCCTTGTTGGCAAATCCTTTCCAGCCTTTTGTTTGGAATATGCAGGTACAGAGAGCGGATAGCGGAAGGAAGGGTGAGCCAGAGCAAATGAAATTGAGAGAAGAGATAGAAAGATAAAGCGAGTGATAGAGAGTTCATCTTCGTGGTCAGATGCTATTGATTCTTATGTTATTACATGCATTATTCACAGGAAACTCTCCTATGTATGAGCAGAGATATATACAAGAGGAGCACTGCTTGAAAAATCCATTCGTCTTCCTCACTGTGGGATATCTGTGCAATGTGCAATTTTGTTTCTTTGTCATGGCCCTAGTTGAGATTGGTGAAAACCTTGAGGTGTGTCTATGACTATAAAACAACAAAGATGTTAAAGTAGTGAGATAGGTTACTGTACAGCAGTATTGAGTTTTTGCTTTTTTTGTGTGTGTGACATGCAAAAGATGGATGTTGGAGAGGTATGGAGATGTTATTTGCTGTCAGGAGCTCTAGAGCTGAGAAATAGAAGGCAGTTAGAAATAAGAAGAAATGCCGGCGTTTTTACTTCTAGTGTTACATTCGTTAATACTGTGTGAACAGCAGGGTTGAAAATGCTTCTTTTCAATTTGTGTTCCTGTAATGGCAAAGCTGAATTCTTTTTAACATTTTAACTTTACACGTTTAACCAATTCAATGTCCTTCTTCCATAGTACTTGCCTTATTATTTCAACACATTAAAATGGATTTGCCTAATTATGTGGAATTTAATGTGAGTCTACTATCTTGTTTTATGTGAAAAATGGGTAATATATGAATAATATTAAAAGCCGATCAATGAGGCAGATTTATGTAAACAGTGTGAAAGCACAAATATAATTTAAAATGATTGCTGTGTATTTACGTAATATTCAATTGTAATACTATAACACTGTACTTTATGTGCCACCTGTTCTCGTGAGATAAACTTGTTTGGTCAAAAGGTAATTTTGTTCCTCCTATACATAATTTTTTTTCACAAAAAGCCTGCAACGACTAAGACTTTACTGATTTTTACTCATCTACTGAGTGAAAACTGCAACAATATGAGCACCACAAATTCATACTTTTTTTTTTATTATTTCTGTTTCACTCTCTTAGTTTTCTCTCTCTTTTCTTTTTTTTTGTCTCTCTTATTGTTAGTACTTCTGAGACAGCAATGTTTTGGCTGTCAGAATGCTCTGAAGTTAGTTTGGTGGTCTGATCCCCTCAGGCTCTCTGTTGTCCACCAGCACGCTCTGTTTCATCGCTTCCTCTGTCTCTTGCTTTTTTCCTCTCACAGCTATTTGGTGTTATTCAAGCTTATGATTAGTCTGAAAGAGAGGACAGAGTGCGTGGAAAGCTTCTACCTCTAAATTAGATTAACAAGTAGTCAGCTTGTGCACACCTTACATACAGATCTCTCTGACTCTCTCTCTCTTTCTCTCTTCATGCGTGTATCATGTGAAAGTTACATGTTTACTGTACACGTTTAAGACAGCAGCAGAAAGATTGGAAACCTGCAGAGTAAGTGTTTAAGTGTAAGTGTTTTCATTACATTAGTCTCATGGTAACAACTATAATGTCATGTGGCTTTACTGTACTTTTAAAAGTGAGAACAACATTCAATGGTTTGTTTTCACAAATTAGAGAATGAGCTGAAGATATTTTGTGAAACCGCACGTGCAGACATTTTTCTGTGAAAAAATGCAGGCTTAAATTAATTTTAACCATTAGAAATACATTTGATTACAAAAAGTTAGGTCTACAGGTGATTAAATGGGAGGGGTAGAAAATTAAGAAAGTCTAAAAAATAAAAAGGAAGTATTTTAGAGTGACAGCAACCTGTTTATTTTAGGAATAACATGCACCATTGTGTTGACTGGTTGAACGAAGCAGATCCGTAACTGAAAAACAGGACCAATTTCTGCTTCTAAAAGCAGCCTTACAGAGAGCACTGATACGTAGGCCTTCCTAATGTTTCAGTGGTCTGATTCTGTTACCATATAGCGGAAAGCTAATGTAATATTGTCCACTGTTATTGCCGGAGACATTAAAAAGAAAATCTGATGAGTTGCTTATGAAAGTGTATATGTGACATTATGTGTTTGCAAGGTAAGAGGAGCTATATTGCTTTGGGGGCATTATTAGAGCAAATGGATGATTCTCATGCCACCTAAGTTTATACAAGTGCATGTCTGGGTTTTCAGTAGATGTAATGATTTTTGTATTGTGCAAACTATTTATATCCCCTTACCCTAAACCTATCCTTATGCAAATAGAGTATAACCCTATGATTTAGAAACACAGAAACTTGCGCACCATATTATATTGCATCATTTGCCTGATTTATAAGCTGATAATATGTTTTACTTAGTACAGACACATACAACATCCTCAGACGTTAATAATATTTGACATTTGACCCTCAGTACTGTATAGGCAGACCTGTATACACACACAAACACTCACTGAATTGCAACGAAAAACAACACTTCATTTAGTTGTATGTTTGTTTGTTTGATGCAGACATTCTGTGAGTGTGTGCCCAACTCTCAACTCAAACATCGCTGGTCAGACTCAGACACAATCAGACAAACACCGCCCAAGGTAAGGGCTTCAATCTCTCACACCATTAAACTTAAAGCTTGACATATCATTAGTTCCTGGAACTACCGGAGCATATAAAGTGGCTCCAAACATCTGAGACCACACTAAAACAAACTGAAATGAAACAACGTTTTTAAAATTTGAAAACATTTAAAATAAAGAAACAGCATGACACTAAAAGCTGAAAATATAATTTGCAAAGGCATTTTTTTTATATATATATATATATTTGTTATGTAGTATATGAGGTGTGTACTGTGTATATTTATTATGTGTGTGTGTATATATTTTATTTACATGTATACATTAATTGTAATTTAATTTATATTAAATATAAACATTTAATATATAAACATAGCCTTTTTTATATATATTCAGTCATGGGTATATTAATATATACATAATAAATATACACAGTATATTATGCACAGAAAAACCTTTGATTTGGATTAATTGAGATTATTCATTGCCCAGCACTAATTCTAACTAGTAATTATAGTTATAAGTAACAAGATTATCACTTTAGCTTTTGAAAATGTTACTTACAGCGGGGAAAAGAGAGGCCTGTATTTTTCATCAACTATTAAAGACAAAATGAGAAAATAATTTATTTGCAAATTATGGAAAATAAGTATTTGGTCACAACCAAATTTCATCTCAATACTTTGTTATATACCCTTTGTTGGCAACGACAGAGGTCAAACGTTTTTACAAGGTTTTCACATGCTGTTGTTGGTATTTTGGCCCATTCCTCCATGCAGATCTCCTCTAGAGCAGTAATGTTTTGGGGCTGTCTCTGGGCAACACAGACTTTCAACTCCCTCCAAAGATTTTCTATAGGTTTGAGATCTGAAAACTGGCTAGGCTACTCCAGATCCTTTAAATGCTTCTTATGAAGCCTCTCCTTCGTTGCCTGGACAGTGTGTTTGGGATCAATGTCATGCTGAAAGATCCAGCCACGTTTCATCTTCAATGCCCTTGCTGATGGAAGAAAGTTTTCACTCTAAATCTTACAATACATGGCCCCATTCATTCTTTCATTTACACGGATCAGCCGTCCTGGTCCCTTCGCAGAAAAATCACCCCAAAGAATGATGTTTCCACCCCCATGCTTCACAGTAGGTACAGTATATGTTCTTTGGATGCAACTCAGCATTCTTTCACCTGCAAACACGACAAGTTGAGTTTTTACCGAAAGGTTCTATTTTGGTTTCATCTGACCACATGACATTCTCCCTATCCTCTTCTGGATCATCCAAATGCTCTCTAACAAACTTCAGACATGTACTGGCTTAAGCAGGGGGTCACATCTGGCACTGCATGATTTGAGTCCCCCCCAGCTCTCTGCAGGTCATTCACTAGATCCCCTGTGTGGTTCTGCGATTTTTGCTCACAGTTGTTATGATCATTTTGACCCCACAGGGTGAGATCTTGCGTGAAGCCCCAGATCGAGGTAGATTATCAGTGTCTTATCAGGTCTTAAAGGTCTTCTATTTTCTAATAATTGCTCCCACAGTGGATTTCTACACACCAAGCTGCTTACCTATTGCAGATTCAGTCTTCCCAGGCTGGTGCAGGTCTACAATTTTGTTTCTGTTGTCCTTTGACAGCTCTTTGGTCTTGACCATAGTGGAGTTTGGAGTATGACCGTGAGATTGTGTACAGGTGTCTTTTATACTGAAAACAAGTTCAAACAGATGCCATTAATACAGGTAACAAGTGGAGGACAGAGAAGCCTCTAAAAGGAGTTACAGGTCTGTAAGAGCCAGTAATCTTGCTTGTTTGTAGGTGACCAAATACTTATTTTACCAAAGAATTTACCAATTAAGTCATTAAAAATCCTACAATGTGATTTTTTGAATTTTTGTTTTCTTATTTTGTCTCTCATAGTTGAGGTATTTTTATGCTGAAAATTACAGACCTACAGAATTACTTTTGTGCCCCCCTGTATATTACTATTGTGCAATTACAGTTATTAGATTTACAATGTAAAATAAAAATATATATTTTGCATGCAAAATGAGATAAGAGAAAGACAGATTAAATGGTAAATGAGGAGGTAGTATTAGTCCGCATAACATTTTTGTCATATAAATATAGAACATATATTTTAGTTAAGTGATAAGACTTTTTTTTTATTTAATTTATATTTGGATTTATAATTATAATTAATTTTTATTTTTGGCACGGTTACACCACCCCTTGCTAAACCCTGCTGATAGAGTCAGTGACGTCGCCAAGCAGTAACTGTCACTTGCTAAGCAAGCTATTTTGAGCAATGTAAACACAATTTGGTAATAAAATCTAAAAGAACGGAATGCAAAGAGAGCCGTTCTGCCCAATAGTGGAAAAGCGGCTCATTCAGCAATTGCAATGTCTTGGTTTCGGCCAAGAATTTTCATTTAGGTGCATCCCTAATAATAATCAAAACAGTTTGGTTGTAAATTAAGCTTAAATGTATGCAAAACAGATGTTCCCTTTCATGCAATATTCAAATTTGTATTCATTGCATCCACTAATATAAAAGTTTCTATTATTAGCCAGCTTCACCTACCTCTACAACAGAGAGCTGCTTAATAGTAGTAAATCAAAATGTAATTCAAACTGAAAGTGATACTGACACTGTTTTTCATGTAAATTACTATAACTGCTTGCTCTAAATCAATCTACTTTACAGTATATATGATATGACTGAAGTGCTTAATTGCAGAGCTAGTTCAAACATATCCACACCGCTATGATCAGATGCTTTCTTAACTGCTGTTTTCTCACTGCTGTCACTTTTGTTCTATGTTCAGTTTGTTATTGAGAAGAAAGTGCGGAGCATGTACAATATTTACATATTCATCTAAACCCTGCTCTCATACAGACATTTGGCTTAAATTCTGCATTCCATCATATTCTTCCCTGTATGTCAGCCCTCTTATGGATTCATCTATCTCATATCCACTGAAGTGTCGTTGCTTTCTGAATATTTTATGCAAAACACTTTTTTTGTTGCAGAAACACCCTTCATCTGTCTGGGCGTTAAAATTAACATTCAAGTGAATACACCAGTGTGTGGGAGATAACAGACCTCACACATAGAAATGTTCGGTGTAGCCTATTTATGGTATTGTTTGTGTTTAGAATATCATGTGTATGTGTCTGTGTGTAAGAAAGGTTTGGAAAAGGGACAGGGAGAGGGAAAGACACTCTGAGATATACTCAGTTTTGAAGTTGTTGCTGCCTTCACTCAAAAATACAACAAGCAAAAATAGCTATCAATCTACAGAGGCTCAGCTGGAGAGAATCAGCTACAGAACGTGGAAAAGAAAGCATACTGTATAGTCCAGCTATCAATACTGCCTATAACCTTTTGAGAGTTTGCCGTATTAATCTGTTTTAGCAGTTTTTCATCTAGATGAAACAGCTGTTCAAAAGGAAACTGTCCAAGGAACATTACTGGACTGAGTTCAATTGGATTACATGTAGAATTAAAGCACATCAGTTGTACCTGTTAAATAAAATAGCATTTGTCCTTTAGTGTGAACAGCTGACTTGAATTCATTTGAAGAATGAGATACAAATGAATTATGAAGGACCTGGAAAACTTTTTTAATGAATGCTCAGTGTCTTTTATCTTGTGTGTATTTAAATAAATAAATAAATATATATAGTTTAGTATAGTATATTAGGAATACAATTAAAAATGAACATAATTTATTAATTTTTCATTGTTAGCTCCTGACAATACATTTACTTATTAATGAATTATTTTGTAAAAATGTATTTCTGTCCCTGTAAAGCTTGAACATACCTGCTTGAAGTAATTCTGTGAAGGATAGACTACTTTAAATAACAAAATGCATGCAACAAATTCTGTGTGGTTTGATCTTATTTAATTTTATCACATCTTGTGCTTCGACATGTTCCACCAGCACTCAGAGATGGAGGAGGGAAGATCTCTGGTCTCTCTGAGTAAACTGTTCACTGAAGTGCTTCCCCGAAATCTTTTTATTTTCCTAGAGTCGGTCATAAAAGCCTACTCGTAAAGCAAGCCATTAACTACCCATCAGTATGGGCCAATGCCAGCGTGGCTGTTTAGCATATTTATGAAACGGAAGGCTTGGGGAAGAAAAAGAGAACATATGTGTACATGCTTATTCGGGGAATTGCATATTTTACACCAAGAGCACACCTCCACTGCCAAGGCATCCTTGCATGCATGCACTCGTGTCTAGACACACACACGTTTGTTTGACATACTTGAAATGGTTTAATTTTTTCCCATTAAAGGGAGCACCAGAGATGGAGAGCTGAGTTTATTAACTGAACAAAATGGGTAATGGAGTGAATGGATAATGCACATTGACAGCACACACTCACAAACATGGTGCTTATGCCTGGTTCTGAGATTAATATTTGTGAGAAGCACTTCTCTGACGAAGAACCCGTGATTACCAAATAAAGCTCCACACAGCATTTGATCCATTGATTCCATTCATACCAGTGTGAATGTAAAAACACAAAAAAGCACAAAAGTTAAATCGGCAATATTACAGAACAGGGGAGTAGATTGCCTAATTGGTAGATTGCTTACAAACTTTGTTATGGACTCAAAATACATGACATAACATGTAACATAATTCATTACTTTACACATTTTAGGTAATATAATTATACTACTTTTAGATTACTTTTGATTACTTTAAATAACATTGTATATTGTACCATATTGATATAAATACACAAAAATGATGAAAATATATTCCATTTGTTGTAATTAACAACATGAAGTGCATTAAACTTTATGTCAAAATTTCCCAAACTGGTGTTCCTAGGGGAATTGCAGGGTGGTTTGAGTTTTATAATTAATTAAAATGTAAAATTTAAATAAATATTTTAAAAATAACATAAATAAAAAAAATCTTATTTATTAAAATAATAAAATGTCAATGGTACGTAAATAAATATATTTGATAAAGAAATTTCAGATGACAGAAAATATTGGGAATCCTTGTGTTACATGTGAACAAGAAATAAGGCAAACCCCTTCTAGAGACATAAAAATACATTGTTAAATAATCCACTCAATGATAAATCAAATTTAAATCAATGTTTTCATTAACATTTGTTGAAACACTAATTAAACCTGAAATGGTTTTTGTAAATCCAGCGGTCAAATGTTGTTGCCATCAGACTAGTAACTGTTCTTTGTGTGAATGTTCACAAAATTTAAAAGATGAAAAAGACACATTAGGGAAAATCAATAAATTCTGAATAATCTATTGCTACTGTGCGTCTAATATGCAATCCTGTAATCCGTTGCATGTATTTACATGTACTTACAGTGTACTTACCCAAAACAGAACTGGTAATATAATGTTAAATGGGGTTTAGGGGTAGGTTTAGGGTTAGTATGTAGTTATTGTTATTACTAAAATAAGTGCATAGTACTGTATGTACATGAACAGGACTGTAAAATAAAGCACCATATCCATACATTTTTGTAGCCATTTTCTCAGACTTAAATTAGTTTGTAGAGATGATGTATAATCTCTCAGAGTCTGATTCAAATATACAGAGAAGAGCTGAGAGAGGAAGAGAGGGTTGTTCGTCTGTTTGCAAAAAAGATGAACCATGTCAATACGAAATGAGCATTATTGGAGCCAACAGATGATTCTCATGCTAAGTTGTGAAAAGAGAGGAGAGCAGGGTGAGAAACACTTCCATCTCTAGTTCCTTGCCTTTCCTGCAGTTGTGTCAGACTGCAGTATTATCCCCGACGGGCTTTAAAAAGCACTTTCTGTTCTGCAGAAATGGTAATGATGATTATGATGTTATGATGGCTTTAACTCTCTTTGTCTCTGTGTCTTTTTTCTTCTGTCTCTGTCTGTCTGCAGAGGATGAGTTGTAGCTATCTACTATGTACCATCCTGCTTTTCGTGGCCGTTCTGCTCGCAGTCACAGTGACGGGAACCATTCTTCTTATGAACCACTACCAGGCCCCCCCCATGTCGGACGGCCCACCTCATATTAGCACCAACCAGGATGAAGCCAATGCTTTGGTGACAGTCGAGAGGGGTGATGGATCACGCATCAATATCTTCATCGACCCCAACTGCCCTGATTATAACAGTAATTTCCTGCGGCTGGAAGGCGTGCAGACGTCTTTGCTGCATTCTCTCACCGACCACGATACGGATCTCAAGTCCGTCAAAGGTCAGGATCGAGCGCTATTGGTCAACTTGGCAGAGGAAGTTGCTAAGCTGTCTGCCCACGCAGGACAGCTGAAGATGGACTATGAGTCTCTCAGAAGAGGACAAAGCAACCTGGGACAGGATCTGAATACACTGCAGACTGAACAGAGCAGACTAATACAGGTAATATGCAGAACAGCTGCATTTTCACAGGTACATGTGGGTAGTCGACATACAGTTTTAACGAGACACAAAATACGTACCTAAAATTTCATATCACTGCAGTTTCCAAAAGAAGTGAACAGTAGAGGCAGTAAAAGTCTGACACCTTTTATTCTTTTTCACACAAATTTACAGAGTAAGCATATCATGTGACTTCAAAAAAATATTAATATGTTGGGAGATTTGCTGATGCTTTTGAATGTTAGCATCACACATATCCAGCTTCATATCTATAGGTTTTGTAGACTGTAGGTTTGTTTGGTAGCAGAGATGTACTTGAAAAGTGAGGAGCTCCTGTTCAAATCCCATGTAATTATGCTTTGGCAAAACTGTTTAAATTTGTGTAAAAGGAAAATGAAATGCCACTTTTGCATGAAATATCAGTTTTGCATTCGTTAACACTGTCTGTTTTAGGGCTGGCTTGGTGTAGGGCAGTCCCTGGATATTTAAGATAATAAAAACACAGCAATACGTACCTATATTAATGTAATAATAAAGTGACAGGGTTAATGTATTGAACCTGTGTTTTAGCACCACTCAGTAAACATTTGTCTTTGAAAACGGTTTGCACAAAAAAATGCACAGAGTTTTTATGAGACAAGGTTGCATATTTCTTTCTTTTTTTAAAGGATTTATGGAAAAAAACATACAACAAAATGTGCACAGGAGTTCTCTTTTTACTCTTTTGTATTCACTAACTCATTTTTGACATCATGCAGTGTGATTAATTAACTTTTTAATCTAATCAGTTAATATGTGGCCTTTAAAGCTGCATGCATAATAATAATAAAAGTGCTATTCAGAATTATTTTTTGCTGTCGTATAGCAAGTCATAACTCTTTATTAAAGTAAATACCCATTTACTTCTGACATTAATAGTACTGTAGTTATTTTTTTTTATCAGTTCTCCTTCAAATTGTGTTATAGGTGCAATAGCTTAGATGAAACACTGATGGACCAAAAAAACTGAAATCAATGTTAAAAATGAATGTGTCTTGAGTAGAATTGAGCAGGTGTGACTTCATCTCAGCAGCAGCTTTTGTCAAACCGTTGAACATCTGGGAAATGGACAGAATCTATAATAAATGATGTTTTGGGGAGAATAATGCTGCGTTAACACTTGCTATGTTTCCCTGAGTCTGAACCTCACTTCAATTGCCACCCCGCTGGTCTGTTCTCACACTTTATGCTGTTTCAAACCGTGGCTCATTTGCAAAATGCTTTTGTCATCAATGTAGGACCCATTGGAAGCTGTTCATCACCATCTCCAGCCAGTTTGAAATCTGAAAGTTATTAATGGAGATAAATGTTCACTGAAATAGTCCTTTTGTATCATAAGTGAAAGTTTTAAAAGGCACAGAAGCTCAGTATGAATCACATACCAAGAAAAGCTTAATTTACGTTTAATGCAGTACAGAGGTGACATTATTAGCAGGAATCGTGTAATTAAATTGGTGTTATAAATAAAAAATTATGTTACAGTCAAATAAAAAAAGCTAATTAAATTACACATTAAATGAGAGTTATTAGACAACAACAGCCTGGCAATAAAAATAATTTATTTTCTTTATTAAGATTTGGTTGGTTGGTTGGTTGGTTGGTTGGTTGGTTGGTTTATCATTATTGAATTTACAGTGGGTACGAAAAGTATTCAGACCCCATAAATGTTTCACTATTTGTTATATTGCAGCCATTTGCAAAAATCATTGAAGTTATTTTTTTCCTCATTGTACACAAAGCACCCCATATTGACAGAAAAACACACAATTGTGGACATTTTTGCAGATTTATTATGAAAAAAAAAACTCATATCACATAGTCCTAAGTATTCAGACACCTTGCTGTGACACTCATATATTTAACTCAGGTGCTGTCTATTTCTTCTGATCATCCTTGAGATGGTTCTACACCATTATTTGAGTCCAGCTGTGTTTGATTATACTGATTGGACTGGATTAGGAAAGCCATACACCTGTCTATATAAGACCTTACAGCTCACAATGCATGTCAGAGCAAATGGGAATCATGAGGTCAAAGGAACTGCCTGAAGAGCTCAGAGACAGAATTGTGGCAAGGCACAGTAATCTGGTTACAAAAAAAATTCTGCTACACTGCTGGTTCCAAAGAGCACAGTGGCTTCCATAATCCTTAAATTGAAGACGTTTGGGACGACCAGAGCTGGCCATCTGGACAAACTGAGCTGAGATGCAGTTGGGAGATGGGAAAGTTGTAGAACGTCAACTATCACTGCGGCCCTCCACCAGTCTGGGCTTTATGGCAAGCCCGATGGAAGCCTCTCCTCAGAGCAAGGCACATGAAAGCCCACATAGAGTTTGCTAAAAAACACATGAAGGAATGGTGAGAAATAAGATTCTCTGGTCTGATGAGACCAAGATAGAACTACATGGCCTCAATTATAAGCAGTATGTGTGGAGAAAACCAGGCACTGCTCATCACCTGTCCAATACAGTCCCAACAGTGAAGCATGCTGTGGGGGTGTTTTTCAGCTGCAGGGACAGGACGATTGGTTGCAATTGAGGGAAAGATAAGTGTGGCCAAGTACAGGGATATCCTGGACAAAAACCTTCTCCAGAGTGCTCAGGACCTCAGACTGGGCCGAAGGTTTACCTTCCAACAAGACAATGACCCTAAGCACACAGCTAAAATAACATGTGGCATTGTGGCTTCACAAGAACTCTGTGACTGTTCTCGAATGGCTCAGCCAAAGCCCTGACTTAAACCCAATCGACCATCTCTGGAGAGACCTAAAAATGGCTGTCCACCAACGTTTACCATCGAACCTGACAGAACTGGAGAGGATTTGCAAAGAATGGCAGAGGATCCCCAAATCCAGGTGTGGAAAACATGTTGTATGGCTATATTAGATCAAAAGGGTGCTTCTACTAAATACTGAGTTTTGTTTTTAATAAATCTGCAAAAATGTCAACAAGGCTGCATTTATATAAACATATATATGTATTAATAATGAAATATATTAATAATTTAAAATAACAGTTCTTTTTTTAATCAACATGTCCTCCAACTAATATGCCCGTATGGGTCATTTCTACAGTAGCTGTGAAATATGACCCATCAGAGCGTATATTACAATTGCGCCCCTATAGGCAACAGATCAGCTAAGTTATTCAGGGTTGCTGTAGCTCAGTTTGTAGAGAGCTGCGTTATGAGATGGTGATCATGCGATCATGGGTTCTCTCACCCAAATTTTTCAAAGGAAACGGTGAAGAAGGGAAGGAGGAGGGAAGCACGAAAAGCAAGAAGCAGGGAAATGAAGGCTGGGAGAATTTATAGTCAAGGGGAGAGATTTAATTGGGCGCGAATAAACAAGGAATGATTAAGTAAACGGGCTGCCAGCTGTGTGTGATTACTCGTTCAGCGATCCTCTCGAAACCATGTTATGGGGGCAGTTGTGGCCTAATGGATAGGGAGTTGGGCTTGTAACCCAAAGGTTGTGGGTTCAAGTCCCAGGTCCGG
>JAUMHI010000040.1:7738341-7755397 GCA_032359435.1 Enteromius unitaeniatus | reverse complement strand
AATGGAGTCATTTTTACAGTAAGTAATTTGTACTTTTACTCAAGTATGTTTTTCGGGTACTCTTTACACCTCTGTACTGGTGTTTATGTATACTGAGGGGAGACTAATGAAATGTAGAAATGAAATGAGCCAAAGAGGCGAAGAACAAAAAGATTTAGATACACCACCTTCTTTTTTAATTTATTTTTTTTTATGTAAGTGCATCAAGTACAAAAATATTTGTTTCAATGAAGCAAACACAGAAATATGTGAAATATATACTTAGAATATATATATATATATAATATAATATAATATTATACTAGCATGCAGTATACTTTTAAACAAAATAAATGTAGCCTATATTTTTTCACTTTGGTCTTTCAAGTCATAATGACCTTAATTTCCATTCATGGCTTTCATTTACAGTAACCAAAACCTTTTTGGGTCCCACTTTATATTAAGTGTCCCTAGTACCTGTGTACTTCCATAGTAACTAAATGTGTATGTAGTATGTAACTACAGTGTAAGTACACAACGGTACATAGTATCTACAGCTGTAATATTTCTGTAACTTTACACATATAACACCCCTCAGAATGGTGTGTGTAAGTACAAATGTGTAACAGGACACTGGTAACAACACATTTTGGTAATGGAAGTACTAATATGTAACAGGACTAACACTTAACACTTTTACAGTGTTACACCTTATATTAAAAAGGTAAATAAAGTGTTACACTTTATATTAAATAGACAATTCCTATGGATTTAGCCTGTAATTATTCTGATGTTACACAGCAGTGGGCAGTAAATTAGGCTTTACTTATAAATTGTGGTTGGTGTCCAGAATGCTACACTTTGTATTAAGTGGGCAGTTCCTGAGGAGTTACCATATATATACACTGGTATTACAGAGGTGCTCCCACTTTACATACTCCCTGATCACCCCCTGTTCCAGTTACTCTTATACATACTGCTGTTACAAAATGTAGCTATGTAATTCCTGTTACATGACTATTTAGTGAACTGTTCCCAATGTCCTGTTACACATTTGTACTTACACACACCATTCTGAGGGGTGTTACATGTGTGTAGTTACAGAAATATTACAGCTGTAGATACTATGTAGCAATGTGTACTTACACTGTGGTTACATACCAGATACACATCTAGTTACTATGGAAGTACACAAGTATTAGGTACAGTACGCTTGATATAAAGTGGGACCCATTTTTTCTAGTTAACTGCATGTGTATGCGGATATGAGCCATAATTGCGGGCTTGATCTGCAGCTTTTATTCCGGTACTATTATTTGTGATGTTCAGTACAAAAATGGGTCATCCTTTTTCCCCGCTTTAAGCTTAAACAGCCCTCCAAAACATACACTGCCTTCCTATTACAGACTGCACATCCACAGAGAGTTTAAGGTAAATTCCATCCACTCAGATCCAATTTTTTTGGACATCTAGTAATTGATTGCATCTGTTCAAGTTATACACTGTCCAGATGACGTAGCTTGCAGTAAAGTGTACCACCGCTACAAATAAGTGAAATTGAAATGGAAGAATTTCTAGACTGAGCCACTTTGAGCCTGTTCAGTGACCTACAGCTTTGCTTTAATATCAAAATGAGACCTCTCAATCCTCTCCTTTACAACACATTTCCTGCCCTTGCTTTTTTGTTGCCTCTTGTTTTCATTTCGGCAGGGAGCATGACAGAAAAGAGAGAACACTTCTTTCTGCCATACACCGTGAGCTCCTATAAATAGGAATGACACTGTTTTCTTCTGCATTAATGCTAAACAGAGAGAGAGAGAGATAAGGAGAAGGAGAGATGCAGGTAAAAAGGTGCCCATTTCTTCGGGTAAAACAAAGCTGTTGCATTTTAAACTCTTAAGACCAGAGTAAAAAGTTTTAGGAAAAAATTTGTTTTGATGTCTTTACATTGTTTAGAGCATTTAAAATCTTGTGAAATAAATAAATAAATGAAATTATATTTTATCTAGGGCTGTAGCTATAGAATATTTTTGTAATCGAGTATTTTACTGAAAATGGCATTGATTAATTGAGTAATTGGATAAAACATTGTTGCTTAATTAAAGAGCAATATTAAATATGCAAGAGAAAATAAGACATGTCTCTAATTGGTTTCTTTTTTGAAAAAATAAATATTTGGTAAAATATTATTATACAGTAAGTTCATGGCTATGCATTTATGAACCCTATTCACTGCAATCAAACTAAATTTACATTTACTTAAAATCACCAATACATTTTTAGTTATCAATATTCTTTTTTTTAACTATGTTATAACAGAATGATTCCATACACAGTACCATTTTTCTTTATGGAAAATGTGTGTAAAATAGTCAAAAAACAAGTTTCAAATTAATAAAATAAATTAATGGTAAAATGTATCTATAAACTAAATCTAATTTGCATATTAATGTGTGTTTGGGGCAACGTAATGAAAAAAGAATAAAGTTATATTTTGATTTGAAACCCCATAACATTTTCCTGAGATTTATATGATAATTAAAAAATATTATCATATTTCCGTAGAAGTGCCACTAAATTAATATCAACTATTTTTAAAGACTAAGGAGAAGGAGTGGTCATGGTGAAACAATCATTCGGTATTCCTGAAAAGCCCTGAATGTGCTCTGTACAGTATATCCAGACTTGACTTAAATATAATGTCCTCATATAAGGCCGCAGGGTCCTAAGAAGTTAATTGGTAATGCCAATTGCACACACACTTTTGACTGAAGGCTTTGACGGATCAAAGAATAGAAGTGTCAGTCAAGAAAGATGTTCAGATCTTCTCTTTTGATTTGATCATGCATTACAGGTTCATTCTGTGTGGCTGTTTCGTTCTCCTTCTGTTACCTTTTTTCTCATACATGCAAGCTCACATCTATGCATTCATGCATGCCCAAAAACCACATTATCACCTGTGGTGGCAATATTCTGTATTCCGTTCCTGACCCACGCTTTGCCCCGAGATAATGTATTCCACTATTATTATTTTATCTGCTAAAAGGATAGGACTAAAAATGAGCACTCTATAAATCATTTATGGGAGCAGATCTATTAGAGTGCTACGTGATCCGGCATTATCAAATGGTGCTTTTATCAAAAGTACCCACAACTCCTCTCTGAAATATTAAAAAAGAGCTAAGACCTGAAATGTAAAAGTTTTAGATTGAAACTCAATTTGTGGACTGGGTGGGGAGGGGGCAACTTGTTTTTCTTCTCTTTCTTGAAAAATGGTTTCCAAAGTCTGACTGTTTCTTATAGCTCATTCATGTTTCATAGCTTGGTTGTACATTTCCAAATGTGTGTTTTTAAATAATTGCGCAGGGTCTGTAGCTGTTTGGATAAAGTAAGCCTCTATTTTCGTAACACACTGTGCAGCGTAGGATTTATGTTATGCGATTATGGTTTTAAAATGAAATGAGTGCTTAGAATTCTAGACGTAGAGAAGTTGAGACATATGGACATAGAAAATAAAGCCTAGTAGGAGGGAAATGTCAGACCATTGATTTATTGTATTATGTTTAACTGGAAAAGATTGTGCAGACTTGATCTTTTGAAAATGACCATCTTTAATGGTAGATACTGTATGTTTGTATGTGTGATGTAAGCTGTTAAATGAAGTATTTTATCCTGTATTTGGAGTACACAACTGAAAAACATCCCTACTTGAAATAGATTCAAGCATAAAAATGTACAATAAGGTTTTGTTTGTAAATATTAGTGAATTAATTAAACACAATGAACAAACAATGAACATTAGTGTTTTTACTTTTAATATGCAGCGAGTTTAAATGTTGTTAAAATTGTAAATTTAGCCTACTTCATTTTTTGGTTAATTATGAACTGTTTGTTAACTATTATTATTATTATTATTATTATTAATTTGCAGCATTTACTGATATTAATATATGTAGAAATTAGCATTGGGATTAATTAAATTGTAATGAATAGTAAACGTTGCGTGTTAACTTTTTTTATTTAGTTTAATATACAAAATTGTAAGAAGAGATATTTTCGTAATATATCATGATATATCATAATCATACTATAGACATAAATATCTCATAAATAGCTCATAATGCATCATTAAAGTTAACTTCTACAATTTTTACTGTTAAAATATACAACTTTATTTGTATATGTAGAAATGACCATTAATCAAGGTCACTTTAATTACTGTGTTAACTAACGTTAATGTATACAGCCTTGTTGTAAAATGTTACTGAATGTTACTGAAATGTTACACACACACACACATTTTCTGTCTTGCTGTGAGATATCTGTGGTAATGATGGCCAGTGACAGTCTCTAAATCTTCAGATTAAACATCAAACATGATTCTGTCTCTCCCAATTGATCGCTCTATACTAATCCAGTAATTCCCCTGTCTAGAGCAGAAAAAGAAAGATGGTTAAGGAGAACAGAGGGAAAGAGATAAGAATCAAGGACAGAGGAAAAAAGGAACACTCAAAAAAGGAGGAGAATGGTGAAAAAGGAAAGAAGAGTAAGGCTGAGAACAAAAGAGTGGCTTTTAAGACCCAGCTTCATGAGTGTGCTGAAACAGCATATGTTCCCATCCCTGCCGACTGCTTTCTTACACCTCCCTGTGAATGTGATTGTGTCAGAAACATTAAGCTGTATCTCTACAGCCATCATTTCCTTGCTGCATTCATTTATTCTCCTTTTGCATCTGTCTGGAGCTCTCTCTCGTCTTCGTAGTTGTTAGTGGTGAGGACTACTGCCATCCTGATTAAAACCAGACATCTGTTTTGAGTGTCTTGTCGGCACGGGATCTTGCCCTCGTGATGCAATCAGCCTCCCTGCCAAGAACAGATTAAACAATGATCATGGCATAGTGTGGAAAACCGGAAAGCCGGTTTAAGCTTATCCGCTCATGTTTTGGTATGTTGAGGTCTCCCTACACTTATAATGATGTAGGGGATAATGCACGGTCAGGTGTGATCATCTCAAAATAAACCCTGGCAGGGAGATCAGGGGGATTATTTCACAACATTGGCCAACTAATTACAAGCCAGGGGCATCATGCACTTTTGTTTTTTCGTCCTGACTCAGTGGCATTTCAAACCTATCTGTCTTTTCATTCATGCCTCTTCACATTCAAATTTAAATTGCAATTTTGCATCATCTATGCTGTCTCAAACCAAATGTAATTCAAATGCAGGAACTAAATTAAAAGGCATACCTATTTCACAACCCTGTTAGCTTCATTGAGCTCTTGATTGATTGATTAACTAGAGAACCCTGCACTTGACATTGTGGCTGCAATGTAAAAATGAGCACCAATAACTGTTATAATACCTATATACTGTCTTTTTAGATTAATATTGACCATGTTGTACAAATTTGTGGAGTTGTATGATATGGCATCATCATAATAAAACAAGGGAATGAGTTAGTAGAAGATAGTTACAGTTTGAAAAAAATTAGGGAAAAAATTGTGGCACGCCGAGATATCTTGTGACCAAGATATCTATTTTATTTATTTTTGCATTTATTTTTTTCGTTGCTTGCTTCTTGTTCTCATTTCATGTGTGCTGCTTTGAACTTGACAGATCACCGTGCATGACATTTTTGCCACAAGCTTACATTTAAAAAAATATTTTTGCATTTTCTGGTTGTCAAATGTTTGCAGCAAATATTTTAACCTCTTTTTTCCCCCTAAATCCCACTTGGTATGACATTTCTATCTATACAAAATAATAAGTGTAACATAAGTTTCCAAATGCTTTTTGGGGCCAATGTAGGTCAGTTCCATGGCCACTTCTGTTGTAGTCAGTGTAGGATTAAACCAATCAAATGCTGCAAGAGCTTAAGCAGCTGTCTGTTAAGTTCTTTCAGCTGACACTATCCTGGCAGTTAAATGCTTACAAAGCTGTGTTTGGAGACACATGCATTGACTGTCCCATTGACAGATTGACAGACAAATTGATCTCTTAATGACCACAAGCCAACCAAGACCTGAGAAAGAAACACTGCCCACAATACTACACCTCCCCCACGTGCAAGCTTCTTGTTCATTGCGCAAGTGAACGGCAATAGAGATGTCTTGTGTTTCTCAGCTGTCACCCAAGGGTTCTTTGTCACTTGTTTAAGTACTCTGCAGTAAAGCTTTGTAAGTCTCCAGTTCCTAGGGAGAATAGCAGCAGTGCTAAATATGTTCTATCTCTAATCTTGCTGGCAGTAGTTTGATGAAGGCCAAAGTCTGTAGAAATCAGTTTGTAATCCAGTGTTAGAGATGTCAATAAATCAAAAAGTCTTGTGCTGTCTTTGGATTAGCTATTCGCTCTTAAACCTGAGGTACAATCTACACAAGTTTTTAAGTGGGCAATATGATGATTCACTAACTAATAAAAATGTATGCATTTTTCAAAAAAAGAAAGAAACAAAAATATCTTAGAGTGGCCCATGTTTGAATGTCACTGCATTAGAATAAATATAAAATCAAGTGGCATCTCCTAAACAAATTATAGAATAATGTTTTTTCTGAGACATTTTAAATGATTGTTAACCTAGTGATCTTAGGCTAATTTTTACAATTCACACACAAATTCAGGAAGAGTAGATATAGGTATAGTTCATCACATTGAGAATGATTTATTTCAATTTGTTGAGCAGAAAGTGACCCTATGCATGTTTAGCATTAAATTTGAAAAATGTGTCTGCTGGTTTAACCTAATAGACTTCTTTTTGAGCTGCACAAATCCAGACGTTATACAGATCCTAGAATTTTGAACTTCATGCACTCAGTAACTGTGTGGAATAAAAAAAAAGATGAAAGTGTGAGGAATTTAACATGAAAGAATGGTTAAACTAATAAAAAGTGACTTCATTTCCCACTCTCTTACTGACAGCCGAATAAGAATAGTCCATATTTCAGTTATTTTTATTAAAGACAGGTGAATCTCTACAGGCCAAATGTAAGACCAGGAAAATTCTCTAAAGTTCAGTTTTATTGGACACAGCTATTAATGAAAACTAAATAATAATTCACCTTACACAAATTATAATTTTAACCGTGAAGTCACAACGTGGGTCTACTGAATATTTAATGAAGGGAATAAACTCAGATCTTTAATAATGCAGGCTTAATTTTTCATTGTTATTCTCTGAGGAATGGAGAAACCATAACCCAAGTGACACGTCAAATGTCAAGTAGTTCTTCAGGAATTGATCTGCTATAAGCAAACACAACAGAGCCCTCTTTGAGCGAGGACAAACTATTTTTGCTTTTTTATCATATGCAAGAAAATGATATTGATTTTAAAAAGGCTCTGTACTGAGAGCACAGAGCAGACACTACCCCAGCGATGCCCTCAGCTGCTATAATCCTTCAGTGGGAACTTTAATTAAAAGAGAATTTTAATTAGTCCGGTCGGCAGCGACTGACATTTTGGGTGCAGTTTGTCATTTGCGGTGAAATGGCACAGTCATGACACAAAGACCACAGGGTGAGATTCACAGATCACTGCACTGTAAGGGTTTCGGATCAATTACTGTAGACACCAGGGTGTCAAAAGGCTAATATTATATGAGGTGACATCAACTCTTTCGATTGTGTGAATGACATAACTCGGCTCATTGAGCCTTCCTGTAACACTTTTTCCCCACCTGAATATTACATAGAGACTGCAAACTAACATTTCTCTCCTATGTGTAGAGTGAATCATAATTAATAGCTGTATGTGAAATCGCATTCATTTTTATGTAGTTATAGAATGCCCTCATCTTTAATAACATAATGTTTTAAATAATTATCTGCTCTTTTATGCATTATACTATTAATACAAATCTTTCAAACTCCGAAAATGATAATGGAAATAATAGGAAACATTCTTTATAATGAACTGAAGGAAATTTACATAGACTATATCAAATTCAGTATGACAACACAAACCTTAAAGTAATATCTAACATCTTTTCTCACTTCACATGATTAAGCACAGTGACATTTGAGGTTTGTTGTAGCTATATTTGAGAAAGTTTATGTATCTGTGCATTAGTCATTGTTTAATTTTTAACTTAGAGTGAATTACATTTTGACATGTTCATATTCAAAGTGGTTGTGTCGCTATAAAAGATTGTATAACAATATACCACTCAAGCTTTTTAGAACTTTTTGTGGAACTTGAATTTATTGATTTCATTTGCTTTCTCTGTATAGACCAAAAAAACTTAAACATTTTGTTTAACAAACATGTTTTTTAGTTCCACGTTAAGCATTTGACCTACGTTTTGCTGGAGAGATATTGCTTCATTCCTGAAAGCTGTTAGGTGACAGGGACAGTGAGAAAGCGGTCGACCGATTCTGATTTCACCTTTAATACTCCCTCTCTCTCTCTGTCTGTTTCTTTGCCTCTGCTGACACTGTTGTTAGACAGTGATGGTCAATGCCCCTTTGACCTTCACCACTTGCCAGCCTTAAATCTGTGGGAAAAAAGGCAATTTAACACCCAGGCATGATTGTATGTGTGTGTAGATGCATGTGTAATTTCAGCCTTGACAGTGGCGTCTGCCTCAGTTCTGTGCCGGCAGGGTTGATCTCCCAGGAGCCTCTAGGGCAGCTACAGGGTGGGAGTGATGTAGGAAAGAGTGAAATCTTTAAGATGACTGACAACCGTCAACCTGTACTGGATCAACCCCTTTCCCTCCCCGTCTCTCTTCTCTTCCAAATTTCAACAGAAAACAAAGTCCACCTGCTTACGAATTCAACAGACCAGACGTTAGATGCAATGTGTTTTTTCCGTAAACATATATTCAGTGATGTGGTTGCCATTTGCTTCCATATTTGACATAATTTAGACAGACTCCACAGAATCTGTTTTCGAGACTTTTGCAGAGTAATTAATGCAGTGTACACTGCAAATTAGCCGGTTAAAAGGCTTCAAACTTCTTCAATACATCAATCAAATTAAAGTAATTATTAGTTTTGCAAACATGCCATTTACATGGAGGGATTACAGATAACGCAGAAGAACAAACACAGACCCCTGAGTGTTGTTTCTGATTACCATATTGCACTGAATGCCCTTCTGTGCAATAAAAAAAAAACACATAAAATCTCACGCAGACACAATCAAAGCCAGTGTCAGCAATTTTGACAGACTCATTATGGGCTGGCACATTTGATGTCTTTTATTCTGTGCACGTCCACGTCCACACTTTCTTAAGACACAATGTCTTTAGTGTCTTTTTGCTAAAAGTTGAACTCTAATTCAACTGCCCTCCTCTGCTTGTTGTACACTGGCAAAATGCTTTTGAACTTCACTGTAAACATGTTTTTAACCTTTAACAACCTTATAGCCAACCATTCTGATTTTAGCGTTTGTGTTGAAATTGGTTATCGGGTGTTCAAAACATCTTGGCAGAAATGTCTTTATTATTCTACAGTAGGGGTTTGTTAGGGGTAGTGTGTAATCTAGGATTGTTTAGTAGAAATGTTGGTCCAATATAAGATAATGATCCAGTAATAAATATTAAGTTGTAGGGGTGTCCCCGATTAAAGTTGAAGATTGGTCTCTTGAAGTATCTTGGAGACATTGCCACATTTCTTCTGGATTTAGTCTGTCTCAGTTTGTTCTGTTACTTCATTACAGCAAACATAGAAATGACTGACCATTTTTAGCTGGTGAAAATACTAGTGTTTTAATTATTTTGGCCACCACTGTAGCTTAAAGAGTTAAAAACTAAAATAGAAAAGAACTCAAAACTTGCATGGCACATTACAGTATGTGACTGTCTATACACAAATGGATTATGACCTCTAAGTTCTACCCTTTGAGTCACTCTTCTTGACTAGCTGAAAATATCATACTTTGTTTAATTATATTATCCTTAAGATCACAGTGCTGAGCTGTTCCATCATTATGTTTGTTCAGGTCTCATATCAGTCTCTGCTGAGAGAGTTCAGTCATTCACTATTATTGTGGATTTACTCTGAGGAAGAGCCCTAAAATCATACAGCAGGCCTACTTTATTCAAAAGCATATGATCCTACATACATACATAATAAGCCCTATTCAGACAGTGATAGTTTCTCATGTGAACTTCTGTAAAAAATAAATTGTCACCTCAGTGATAAAGTTGACAATTTATTCACAGTGAAGAAAACTAAATTCTAAGTATATTATTATATAATGTTTAATAATATCATATTTATTAATTCATTATTAACATATCCTGTTTAAAAATAATAAAATGGTGAAATGGTTTTATGTTTTGCATCTCTCAAAATGATAGATGCCATTAAAAATAGTTTCTTCCCATTTTTTTCACAGCTCCATCTCTCTGTAGTGGAACAGCTTTGAAATATTGTTCTTGTAAATTATTTCCATCACTTCAGTTATTTATTAAGGTTTTTTAAGTAATATAATAAATATACATGCAAATTATAGTAGTCATTTGTTATGTTCATCAGTGGTAAAAAAGTGTTTAAACGTGTAACCAACTAACAACAGACAGCGTTTTGGCAGATTTTTATAAAAATTTGATGGCCCCCAGAATATTCATATAAACAAAATATATCAAATACTATATCTGGATTATATTCAGTAGTAGCAAAGCAAAAATGTAATAAATGCCTTCCATAAGTACTCCAAAAACACAGGCCTTTACCTCTTCCTGGATCGACATTTCACTGTACAAATAGTGTATATGTATGCACTATATTTGATATGATTGCTCGTTTCTGTGTCTTCCTGGTCTGTGTTTTTGATCAGCATTCAAGACTCATCAGGAGATGTATTATAGCACTCCCTTAGCATATAACAGTGAGAACACAGAAACCGAACAATTCAGTGTTTGGCAGGGAAGCGTTGCCTCACAAATAACAGAAAAGTCTGTGCTTGGCGGTGAAAGAGTTAATCATTATTCTGTTTCTTCTTTTTGTCAGGTAATCCAGAGGAGGGAGGATGGATCTGTGAACTTCTTCAGGGAGTGGGACTCCTACAGGGAAGGATTTGGCAAAATCACTGGAGAGTACTGGCTCGGTAAGTTGTGTGTTTGTGACAGAGAGGAAGCCTGTGAGCATTAACTGTGATTTTTAAAATTATCAGTGTAAAAAGCTGCCAACACCTGCACACCTTCTCATCCACAGACACCCAGACAATTTTAGCCTTTCCTAGATGTTTCTACACATTTGTCTACATGCTTGTCTTGAGAGACTCTGATATCATATTTGAAAAAGTATATATGGATATAGGAATTTCTTTGAATTTTTTATTTTTTTTTAAATTCGAGATGCAATTTCCAAATGGTGCATCTGCAGACCTTTTAGACCTGCATTGAGTCATACAGTCAACAGTACACATCACAGATCTGTCAGGGTTGATTTTTTTTAAACGACTGTTTGTGCATCATCCTGGGGGCAGTCGTGGCCTAATTGATAGGGAGTAGGGCTTGTAAGCCAAAGGTTGTAGGCTCAAAGTCCCAGGTCCGGCAGGGATTGTAGGTGGGGGGAATGAATAACCAGCACACTCTCCACCTTCAATACCACATCTGAGGTGAGACCCTTGAGCAAGGCACCATTCCCCCAACTGCACTTGGATGGGTTAAATGCAAAGCACAACTTCCTAGCATGAGAAACCATACCTGGCCACATGTCACGTCCTTTCCTTAAATGCATTTATTTGTTGGTCAAACCTAGAAATTGAAAAGCACCAAACTCAAGCGCTAAACATCCATCTCCACATGATCAGTGGATGAGCAGCAGCATCTCATTCCCTCTGCTTTTCTTCCACTCCATGTAGCAAGTAGGAATCAAATCAACAAGAAAGCCCAAATTGTCGTGTTTACCATTTTTGCAAGACAAAACAACTTTTGACAGCCAAAGCGCTATAATCAAGCTCTTAACCTGCAGAGAGGTTTAAACTAGAATCATTATTGTGTGTGTTGGTCTGCATGATTGTTTTTGTTTCTCTGTTCGCTTAATGAGATAAGCAGTGGCGACTGGCTTCTTCTCTGCTAAGACACAGAGAGAGAGAGAGGATGAACTGTATAAGGAATTTAAAGGACGCGACTCTCTTTCACACACACGGTGTGTGAGGTCATAAATTGGCACAACGTATGCGGGTTGACAGATGGATGTGGCATCAGTCAGGCCCATGGGAGTGTGGATGAAGATACAGTTGTTTCTAATACTGCCACCCCACTTCTGCTGGTGTGGCCAAGTGAGGAACTTGTGCTCCAGGGCATACTTATACATGGAAATAGATTCTCATTGTGTTAAGTAGATTATCATCAAAGAGACATACAGTTTGGTTTAGTCAAGTGTGAACTAACAGACCCCGTTTCTCTGTGCAAAATCTTTGTTAGCTGCGTTGCAGAAGGCAGTCATTGCGGTTTCTATAGTGTCCTGTTCTGCTTATTCCCCACAGGCTGAAAGAAGGACAAGAGTAGCAAGCCATATTATAGTGTCCATAGTGGCCGTGTAAAGCTTCTCACACTTATGGACACTGTTTACCCTTGAGATTTAGATAAAGCTTACATCATGTTCCTTTTAACCACTCAAATTCCCTCATGACTCAATATTTCTTCCTTATCCTTGACCCTCAGTGTCATCAAACACATCCACTGAAGGCTCATGGGAGTTATGGTGATGCCAGAGGCTGCTCTTGTGGGGTGAAATAGGGCTAGTTTTATGATATACAGTGGATGAATTCTAAAAACCGAGCTTTCCCTTCCATTTCAGTATAGGGCTGCAGTCTGTGCCAAACTGGAAAACAGCTTGAGCTCAAAAGTACAGGTCTACCAATATTTTAGAAGCTGACATATTGATTTACTTGATTTTCTTTTTTTTTTCTTTTTTTTGGCAGCATGCACACCTTTAGGATTGGAGTTAAATGTCTGCAGCTTGTTGCTTAGCAGTTCCTCCGTTGCACTGATTATATGCAGTCTGATAAGAAGCAGGAGTCATGGGCCTCCTTTCATATACAGTACCTGCATTATGTTATCTAACCATCATTAATTAGATTTACGTCAAAAGTCGCAAACTTTTTAAGCCTGAAGTCAAAGATTTTCAAGCGATAAGCACAAAGCCAGGCAGCATAGTTCTCAACAAAGGACAGGCGGCAAGGATTGTAAAGTCATTCAATTCCCTTTCATTTTTGTAGTTCATCTGATGTGGTCAATAGAAATGTGGAAGAAAAAGATGCCATGAAAGTGTTTATACGTCAAATAAGAGTTTTTCTTTATTATTCTATTTATCTGACCCAGCAAGCGCATAGAAAAAAGTGTACATTAAGAAAGTATTTACTGATGTATATATGCATGCATAGAGTTTCACACATACATTCAAACTATCAGTGCCAGTTAATACATACAGTATAATATAGTAAATCCTGTACAGTAATGACCGGTAGGAAGGTCATATGTTGAAAAATCCCTTTGATGTGGAAGATGAATGCAAGATTTTCTCGCAGTTAAAGATGTCTCCTCTTTATGTTCTTTTCTCAACCAGAATTGTCAGAGAGAGAGAGAGAGAGAGAGAGAGAGTTTAACAGCTTAAATAAACCAATAAATAAATAAACACACCATTTTCAGGATACTGTATTTTAAAGGTCATTTTGTAAAATCCATATAAGCTTTACAGAACTATATTGGATTAAAACATTATTGCACATGCACCTGTTGAACAGTCCTTAACGGTGCTCTATGCGAAACAAACTTCGGCCAAACAACCGGCAACAACCTTCTTGCCGATTGGTTGGCCGAAGTTTGTTTTTGTTGAGGTGCCCAAAATGTTTCTTTCAGTATTGCAGCCTCTGTATTGTCTTTCGAGAGCGGGTTTTTTCCCAATGTATTGAGAGGGCAGACAGCAAGACGATCAAGCTAAAATCCTGCAAGATGGCATAGAGCACCTTTAAGAGGTTAAATTCACAGTTAAAATAACTCTGAAAAACACCTTAAAATAGATGCTTAGGGCGAGTGATGTCTTTTCTATTGAGGAAACAAACTTATATACATCCCAGAGGCCTAAGTGTGAGGAAATTTTCAGTGCATTTTCACTGTTGGATGTGCTATTCTTTCAAAGCAGGACAGGAGTGTAAATGTCAGATGGTTTATAAAAGCAGACTGGGACAGCTTTGTGTTGCAGTGTGTATGTGTTTCACAGTGTGTGTGAGTGACAGGGATAGTCTATCCAAAACTTCAGTTCAGGACAAATCAGCAATTTAATATTGTGTAATTTATGTATTTTTTGTTTTGTTTTTGCTTTTAATGATGTTTCAAATTTCTTAGTAAGCAGTTTTTGCTGTTGTATTGAAGAACTTATAGGAACACAACACTTTTTTTGAAAATAGGCTCATTTTCCAACTTCCCTAAACAGTTGAGTTTTACAGTTTTTGAATCCATTCAGGCAATCTCCGGGTCTAGCTGCAGCTCAGCATAGATCATTAAATCTGATCTGATCGCCGGTTCTATTTCATCTATAAATAGTTCCTACTTATATAAGCCTAGAAAATTGCAACTTTTCATTTTACAGCAGTCTTAGCACACAATGTAACTATAGAAGAGTCAAATTTTATTTTCCCCCCAAAAAAAAGTGCCATGTTCCCTTACATTTGCTTTGGGTAATAAATGAAAAGCAAAGTCATTGATATGATTTCTTTTTTCTTACTGGTCTGAAAATTATCCAATCTGCAACTCAAAAACCAATTGAACCACTAATGTTATATATGCAGAAAAAAAAGAGAAAGGGGGTTCTGGCATTGGCCATGTCACAGGTCTGAGACTGGCTAATAGATGCTTCTTAGTTACAAGAATCTGCTTGAAACACTGCTTTGTGCACAGTTAAGGCAAGCTCTATCATTGATAACATTATCTAGGGACATTGTCTTATTCACTCCAAATCTGATTTAATCAGAAAAGAAAAAAATGTGTTAAAGTGACTCCATTGTCACTGGGGAGCTCATTCGCACTTCACATAGAGGATATGACAGAGGAGATGAGAGATCATTATCATGTCCTATTTAGACACATTCGCTTCCCTTTTTTTCCATTTCACTGTGTTCTCTTTCTGTCTCTATCAGCAGTTTTTCTTTTTTCCCCCCCTTTTTCTGGTTGTAAATTCTCACATTCCCCAATCAATTATAGCGCTATGAATTATGGCTCCCTAACAAAGAGCATCCATTTTCTATGTGGAGTCACAAGTGCCCCTTACATAATTCTTCCTCACACAGACACACACAAACCTCAGCCCGCCAACGAGTGCACGTCCCATAATGCACCAGCTCATGCTGACTATGGGTGTCATCGGATTTTAAAATTGCTAAGAAATATGATGCATATAAAAAGTAAGAAGAGAATGAAGGAAGAGAGGGAGGATGTTGAGATGATAGATGTCTTAGTGAGTGAGTGCATTAGTGTCAGTCCAGTGTCATAGAGGTGAAAGTGAGCTCAAGCATACATGTGCTGTGTTTGTAAGTAAGTACCTCGTTGAGAGAGTTATGAAAAGATTTATCTTAATCCAGTCGACTCAGGCTCTGTGGATGCACAGATGACATTGCATTTGTAGTTACTTGTTCATCATCTTTGTCCATTTTAATTTTTTATCCCCTTCTTATTCTTCTGCTCTCTCTCTCTTTCTCTCCTTAATAGCCTCCATTAGTGTACTAATCATCTCTGTTAATCATCTTGTTTTGCTGTTGGATCACTCTCAGTAGAAATCAGCACATTTCTGTCATGTTTTCAGCACTGATTGTGGAAGAGAATCAGCACAATTCCGCAGAAAATATTTAAATATGCTAAAATATGTTAAATGGAGCTTAGAGTACTACAATCTATCGGTAGCTGCAAGCATTATTAAATTAGTCTGAATGTTATTTAAACAATATCAATGATGGAAATAATCTGAATAAAACTGGTTTAAGCTGGTTTGCAGACATTTTTTTGCCTGGTTTTAAAGCTGTATTGGGCCCTTGTCAGACTAACTGAAGACTAGCTTTGCAACCCTGGGAGACCATCTTAGACCAGCTTAAAGGAATAGTTCACCCTTTTTGGCTTTTCCAAGCTGGTAATGGTGGTGGATGGTGGCCCTTATTTTGAAGCTTCAATCAGATACTTTCATCGTAAAACTACGCTATAAATAAATTACGTGATTTTACAGTAAAAAAAAAAAGTGAAAATGCTATAATAAAAATCTGTTAAAAGGTTAATGGTAAATTTCTTTAAAATTTACAGGAAAAAACCCGTAAACTGACATTCTCAGAATTCTTGCATTTCAAATTTTGTTTGAATTTGATGTTTTTACTTTTAAATAACTACTGTATGTTTCTTCTTTTTTATCAGTTATGTTTATTAGGGTTATATGTTACAATTGTAACATTGTTAAATTAATGTTTATTGCATATTTCAGTTTAATAAATCTCACCATGATGGTGTTTAGTGTTTGTTGGAATGACACTGAGCTCCTTCTATGTATGATGGGCTTTGGCTCTTCATGTGACTTTCTCATCACTACCTGCATCTGATGGTTATCAGTGCATTTTAAAAGTACAGATTTCAGTACTTTAATAGGTTAGCATATTTAGTTAGTAAATTTAACTTAAAATCGTAAAAACCTAAAATGTTGTTAATGTATTTTTACGGTCAAATTCCAGCAACCACATCTGCCATTTTTTTACTGTAAATTTAAGGATTTTTTATTTATTTTTATTTTTTTACAGTGTAACCTATACACCTACAGAAGGTTAATACATGTACTCTGAAGTAGACTGATGGATTTTTGTAACAAAAAATGTTCTATTTTTAAAAGTATAACACAAATCACTGACTTCCGTCAACAACTGTATGCACATTCATTAGAGAGTCGAGTTCCGGCTTCTTAGCTGACCCGTATGATTTTCTATCTTCTATGGAAACAAAAAAGAAGATATTTTGAGAAATATCTCAACGTTTTGTTTTGATTATATATTTTATATAAAGGGCCGGTTTCACAACAGGACTAAACCAGGACTAGGCATTAGTTAAATTAAGATATTTAAACAACTTTTACAAAAATGCCTTATAAGAAAATATTACA
>JAUMHI010000040.1:7722086-7732259 GCA_032359435.1 Enteromius unitaeniatus | reverse complement strand
TTCAAAAAGAGTATATTCTGAAAAAAGGGAAGATTTGTTTGTATAGATTTATTTAAACTATTACATAAAAAACAACCGTTGCAGTTAGTGACATCAGAGGGGCCTTAATACTACGTCTCTTAGGCACTAGAATATTGAACCTGGTGCTGCCTCTTACTAAATTGGTTAAAAACGAGGTAGGGGGCGCTACATGTCATATACGTCATATATTTATGCTCTATTCTCTATTCACTTATATTCTCCTTTTATTCTATTTTTGATTTCATTGCTAGTTTATTTATTTATTTTCTATATTGTATTTATTTACTGTACTTATTTTTTATATTCTTCTTCTATTTTGCCATTTTACTTTTTCTTAATTGTTTTTCTTAATGTGTCAATTTGCTGGAGCAGTCATGCAATACATTTCACTTCATGTCGTACCCCCACCCCCCACCCCCTACACCTTTGTAGTCACATTTCGACGTGAGAGGTCATCCATTGTGTTCAGTTGTTTGGCTTAATGTCATGGTTTGCATGCATATATAAATTTATTATATAATTTTTTTACTTTTATTGGAGCACCAAACCCCACCCCTACCCTAAACCTACCCACCTCTGAACAATATAAAACACTCACAGGCAAATGCAGTCACAGGTATTTATTGCACAAACTAATAATAGTAGTCACCTAAATGACTACAAAGGTGTACCTTGATCGTCAAAAAAGTGACAAAAAAGGGTCTTGACCAAGCGTCAAAATGTTGACAAGTTGGGAGTGAGAACGTGTTGCAACAACAGGCAGAGAGCCCACACACAGCCACCATCAGCGGAGCCTGGCGAGCTGAAGCAAACATTCAAATAGCGGAAACTCACAGACACGACAGAAAGTACCAACTTTAACAGTTCAACACATACTGACAAAATGGAGAAACTAATAAAGGGAGAAAATAACTAGATTAACGAGAAACAGGTGAAAAGGCAGGAGAGAAGGTAATCAGAAATCAAGGGAGGGTGGAGACCGAGGACCAGGTGAATAATGAGCACGTGGAGAACTGTCAAAAAACAACAAAGACGGCAGAAAGCAGGTGATCAGCCAAAGGACCCAACAGAACCTAACATAATGGTGTTAAATGAAAATAATTTTTTTAAATAAACTGAACCGTGTTGGAAAATATATTTTTTTGAGTGTATTTAACGTTTTTATAATTAAATGTAAACATTATTTTGAAGCATTTCTTTTTTGCACTATGCACATTTCTTAATATTATTCCTAAAATGTGTTTTAATATTATTACTAATAAGGATTCCCTGTATAATATCAATCTTTAAATGCATATTTAAAGTGTATCTAGTTGCAATAGTTCCACTTTAGCACAATCAGATATACGTATTTAATTGGACCTCAGCCCTACCTCTATACAATTGAAGTGCAGACTTTAAGAATGCCATTAGTATATCAAAGTATCAAAGAGTGTATTTTATTAAGTATTCATAGTTTACTTACATATTTATTTGCAACAGCAAATTTTAAGGTTGCAGATTTATTGCTAATATGAAATGTTATTGGAATAACATATCTTTAAAAAATGATTTTTTATTCAAGTAAGTACAACCAGTATTAGTCTTAACAAGATGGCTGGCGAATGAGCTGACCTGCTTTAAAAGGATTTTGCTGTTACTCACTCCTGGACAGACTCTCAGCATATGCAATCAAGCTTCTGCAGCTGATCCAGACACCAGCTAACTGGCCAATATTCAACATTCGTAGTAGAACGTAGCACCTGAGCTCCACTCCCTACACTGGCTTCCATCCCTGCTTGGATCACTTTTAAAACCACTGTCTTGGCATACAAAGCATTTAACAGGCAAGAACCACTTTATATACAGCTAATGCTGAAATCATCCAATTTGGCCCAATATATGCCCCCCGCTCTCAAACCTGTATCCATGGAAACTGCATAATATTGCATAATGATTTAACTATTAACCCGTACATAAGAAATACATTACTGTGTTGTTTTTATAAAATACCAGAGAAAAAAAAGGTTTAATACACACTACCTTTAGACTTCTTATCCTAACACACACATTTACAAACACGTCTATAACCACATACATTCAGTGCTACAGTATTTCAACAGTCTTTCAAAACTTCAAATACGTGCAAGCCAAAACAACAGCTACATTTCAGAATAATAATAATAGTTTTGGTGTACAACCCTTAAAAATGAGCTTAAGAATATGTACAAGCAACAAGCACAAACCCACATAGATACTTGCATATACTACATTTAAGAAATACCGCACAAGAAAGCCTTTGTTTTGAATATTTCAAGGCTGTGATTTGGCTGTAAGCAACAGGCCACAGGCCAAGTGCCACAGGTAATTTTAAACAGTTAAACAGACAAAAAATTATGTTTATTCACTAGCATTTTAGTCATGATATAGCAGGTTATTTTGTCTCTTTTTTTTATCTGCTAATAAAATATATACTCCAAATGAAAAACAAAAATAGAATTCAACCTGTCCTCCAACCAATATACCTGTATAGGTTGTTTGCTAAATCCGTGAAATTACAATTGCACTCTTACTGTAATGCTCTGACAGGGAGGAGACTGACAAAAGAAGGTAAGTTTAAATAAAATTGAATGAGGATTGAAGCAGAGCAATCAAACATAAACAAAGGTAATGGAGCGATCTCCAATCAGTCCATCAACTCAGGATGATCTCTCAATAATATTAAACAGTTCAACTCAAATCCACACGATCTCCAGATCGTATTAACTAAATAGAAGTGCTGCCACTTGCTTCGTGAAACTTTAGGGTGCTCACTCTCTTGTGTGGTGATGGCTCCATAATCTGGAAAGAGAGGTGAGTAAAGAAGGTGAGTAACACAGCTCTCACGTGAGCACGAACGCCGTGCAGTTGATAGTCTGATCGTCTTCTCTTTCAGAATGGGTCCATAAGGTGAGTAAAACAGGTGAGTGAACAAGCAGTAAACTCCTTACTGGCTTCTTTAGCGTGAGTCGTAGAATCTTTCTCCACAGGTGCTAGGTTCAGGTAAGGACTGAAACTTGAACAGAGTTCATTAAACATGACTTCCACATCGGGCATAACAGTCAGAGCACATTGTGAAAATCAGGCTTATAGTATAGGGTAAGTTACCTCGAGCTCAGCCATCATACAACTGGGGAGAGTGGTTTTATACAGCATGCTTGATTACGATAAGATGGATGCAGTTAGTACTCCGTTGACTGAGAACGAGTTGTGACTGCTGATCCGGGACCAGTGCAACTGGCTGGCGTGATATCACCCCCCTCTCCAGGAGTGGCTCCTGATGCTCTCAGATGACGGCGAGGCCATCCATGTCCTCTAGGGGCAGGATGATCTGGGTGTTCGTGGTGAAAAGTCTCTGTTAATGATGGATCCAGGATATCGTCTCTGTTGATCCAGCACCTCTCCTCCAGACCATAACCTTCCCAGTCTATCATGTACTGGATTCTGCCCCCTCTGCGTCTGGAGTCAAGAATTTGGTTAACCTGGTAGATGGTCTCGGAGGGGTTGATTTCTGGAAGGGGTTCCTGGATTTCTGGATCGGGAGGAAGCACAGATTCAGTATAAGGTTTCAGAAGGGACACATGGAAAGAGGGGTGAATACGATAATTTGGTGGTAATTGGAGCTCGTAAGTGACTTCATTTATCTGGCGTGTAATGGGAAATGGACCAATGTATCGTGGGCTTAATTTTTTGCATGGTAGACGTAAATTAATGTCTCTGGTAGACAACCATACTCTCTCTCCTGGTTGGAACTGAGGAGTTTCTGATCTACGGGCATCTGCCCCAATCTTGTGACGACGAATGGCACGTTGCAAATGGATATGAGTGGAGTCCCAGACTTGTTCACTTGTTCTGAACCAGTGATCTACAGCTGGGACCAGTGATGGTTCCTCAGACCAGGGGAATAAAGGGGGTTGATAGCCTAAGATACATTGGAATGGTGTAAGTCCAGTTGATTCATGTCTTAAAGAATTTTGGGCATATTCGGCCCAAGGCAGATTCTGTGACCAGTCCCCCTGATGATCGTGACAATAGGCTCTTAGGTATCAGCTGATTTCCTGAATTTTTCGCTCAGTCTGACCATTGGTCTGTGGGTGATATCCTGATGATAAACTGATTGTGACTCCTAGTAGTCTAAAAAACTCCTTCCATACTCGTGATGTGAACTGTGGTCCTCTGTCTGATACAATGTCCTCCGGGAGTCCAAAGTGACGGGAAGACGTGCTGAAAGAGGGCTTGAGCAGTTTCTAGTGCAGTAGGTATTCCAGGTAGTGATATCAACTTGCACCCCTTCGAAAATATATCAACTTCTAACAGGATGGTGGTGTATCCTTCAGAAGGAGGAAGATCAGTGGCGAAATCGATTCCGATGTGAGTCCAGGACGGAGCAGAAGAGGTAACGTTCGGAGTTTTCCAGCAGGTAATCTACGTGGTGTATTGGTTATAGCACAAATGGAGCAACCTTTGACAAACCATTGAACATCCCTTTGCATGTTGGGCAACCAGAAACGTTTATTCAATAGCTGCAGTGTTCGTTTGGTACCTGGATGACCTTTGGGGAATTGGGGATGTACTTCCTTTGAGCAGGGCATTCTGGTGGAACTGGTTCATGGATGGTGGCTAGATTAATTTGATTGTCTAATTCCCATAGGATGGGTGCAATAATCAAAGTTGGTGGTAGGATGGATTCTGGTTCCTCTGTTACTGGATCTGGAAACGAGACAGAGCATCCACTTTGTTCTTACTCCCGGGCTGGTATGTGACTTTAAAATTAAACCTTGTGAAGCATAACGCCCATCTCGCCTGTCGTGGGTTCAATCGTTTGGCCTCATGTAAGTATAGAAGGTTCTTATGGTCAGTAAGTACCTGAATCGTATGTTTGGCTCCTTCAAGCCAATGGCGCCACTCTTCAAAAGCTAATTTGATGGCAAGGAGTTCCCGGTTGCCCACATCGTAGTTTTGGACTTTCTGGAAAAGAAAGCACAGGGATGAAGAGTAGGTGGCGAGCCATGGTGTTGTGACAGGGTGGCTCCGACTCCTACTGTAAAGGCATCCACTTCAACTGTGAACGGTAAGTCTTGGTTAGGATGACAGAGAATCGGGGCAGAGCAAAAGGCCCCTTTCAGATGATGAAATGCTTGTTTAGCTTTAGAATTCCAGTTAATTTTTTTTCTTACCGCCCTTCAAAAGGGATGTCAAAGGGACCGTGATGAGACTGTAGTCTAGGATTAAGCGTCGATAAAAATTAGCAAACCCCAGGAATCTCTGTAGAGCTTTCTTGGGTAAGGGCCAGTTCTGAACAGCCTTGACTTTCTCTGTCTCCATGGCGACACCTGTTGGCGATCTAGAATTCTAGTTGTCTAGAAATTTTACTTGACTCAAATGGCACTCACTTTTTTCTTTTTTGAGGTACAAGGAGTGCTCTCGAATTCGTTGGAGGACTCTATTCACGTGGATTCCGTGAGTATCAAGGTCTGGTGAGTATATAAGCATGTCATCAATATATACTATGATAAATTGTTTCAACATGTCCTGGAATACCTCGTTCATGAAGTTTTGCAAAATGGCAGGTGAGTTCGAAAGGCCCTACCCGATACTCGTAGTGGCCAGCAGGGGTCACAAAAGCTGTTTTCCACTCATCACCACTTCGAATTCTGACCAGGTTGTAGGTGCTTCTTAGGTCTAATTTACTATAGATTTGAGCATTTCGAAGTTCTTCCAGTGCTGCAGGGATTAATGGTAGGGGGTATGCAAATTGTACGGTTTGGCTGTTCAGAACACGGTAATATATACACGGCCTTAATTCTCCATCTTTCTTGGCCACAAAGAAGAAACTTGAAGCTGCGGGTGAGGTTGAGGGTGTCATAAATCCCTGTGCAAGCACTTCTTGAATATATTCGTTCATAGCATAGGAAGAGAGAGCATATACATGTCCCTTGGGTAATTTGGCATTGGGTATGAGATCTATAGTACAGTCCCATTCTCTGTGAGGTGGTAAGTGTGTAGCGGCCTGTTTGCTAAACTCATCCAGGTATTCATGATATTCGCTGGGTATGACAGTTTGAATGGTGGTTTCAGGGCTTTTGATGGTACTGGAACAGCAATGTAGTTTAGGTAACGTGGATCTGTGAACAGACGTGAGACATTTCATATGACAGTTTTTACTCCATTGTAGTATCTCACCCGTTTTCCAATTGATTTCAGGTTGATGTTGAACAAGCCATGGACGTCCCAACACTATATCCACTGTAGCATCACGGAGCACCAGAAAAGTGATATTCTCCTTGTGCAGGCAGCCTACTTGCAAAAGGACAGGTGGAGTGCAGCGATTAATAGGTTGGCAGTCAAGTAGTTTCCCTTGGTAAGAAATTGAGTTTTTTAGACTAGGAACTTGAAGAACATCTAAACACCTTGATGACATGAAGTTAAGCTTGTAGGTGATAAATATTATCTCATGTGTAACAGGAATTAAAGGGATCAAAATATTGTCTGGTTTAACATAAACAACACTCACCATTTTGGTCGGAAGACGAATGGGACATTTTTGTTGGTAATGCGTTGAAGATCCACAATAAAAGCAGCAATTTTCCTCTTGCCTGCGTCTCCTCTCGTGCAGAAAGCCGGTAAGCATCTGTTTGCATGGGTTCAATCTCATAGTTAGCAGTGGAGTAATAGGTTTGTTCAGGAAGACTAGGTGAAACTGTCAAATGTCTGGACACAGTAGTTACTTTTTTGAGGAACATCTCCAAATCTACGGTGTTATCGTAAATAGACAGAGTGACTGAGAACGAGTTGTGACGGCTGATCCGGGACCAGTGCAACTGGCTGGCGTGATACCTACAGACATTAGGACATTTTTCATATTAATGTTTTGTGCTCTTTTATCTGTGTTATAATTTACGTTTTGTGTAGCACAGTTGGTAGTGCATTGCGATATGTAATCATGTGATCATATGTTAGATCCCAGAGAACGCACATGCATAAAATGTAAATGCATCATAAATCATGATTTTGCACTATTTCTGTAAGGGGTAGGTTTAGGAGTGAGTTAGGTGTGGTCATTTGTATTTGTACACCTAGTAAAATAAGTACAAATTACTGTGACATTGATGTATTGGTCTATTTTGCATTTAAATAAACGCTAGTTTTATTTAGTGACAGTTATATGTCAATTCATGACGACAGACGCAACGCAATACTTTTTTTAAGTTTGCTAAAGGGCACTAACTTTAAAACTTAAATATAGGTCATAATAAGGTGCTTGCACATACAACCTGCAAGGTTGTTTTTTCTTGGAGAACAGCTGCTATGTATATCTGAGTCACATACAGTAGTAGTGGTGTTTTGTTCCTGAATGAATCAGCATTTTTGAATAAATCATATGAGTAAATGATTCAGTTACTCATAAAAACTCATTCAGCACCATCTACTGGTTTAATTATGCAGTATGAAGTAAAATGTCAAACAGAAAGTATGTCTGGAACAAACCCAGACAGGTAGATGGATACAGTGAAAAGTCCCAGTGCTGTCAGTCCTCTTAAAACGAATTAAATCAAATTAGAGGACCGGAACTAACTGTTATGCAGTATAGTAAAGGTCAATCCACACACATACTGTGATGATAAGAATGTTGTCCCCCTATGTGAGTCTAACCTTGTTGCAAAGTTTATTGGATGCCCATAACCTCATTTTGCCTCCGGTATACCAAACTCAGCTATTTATTATCTCTTTCTCTCTCTCTGTCTCCCTCTCTCTCCTTTTCACTCTCTTTGTGTGTGTGTGTGTGTGTGTGTGTGTGTGTGTGGTGTTTTGGCAGATAACTATTTCTCTCATATTCAAATGAAAATTCACATAGTCCATGGCATTATGTATTCCTTCACAACTACTATGCTCATTTCCATATTTCTCACAGTAATGTATGCTTGCCCTCTCCAGAGCACAAATGACAAACAACCAAAATGTGATTGTATGTGTTAGTGTCATTTAATGAAACAGAACAGAAAATGAGTAACACTCAAACCAAGCTGTTAAGAATGTCTCACACAATCTTTGGCTCATGTTTTACACTGGAGTTTGTACAGCTTGAGTGCCACTGCAATTAAAGGTAAAGAAAGGTGAACAAAACACATTCTATAACTTAATATTTCAGTTCTGCGTTTACTTAAATTGGTATGCTGAGAATATAATTGGTAAGGAAAATATATTGAAATTGGTAAAATATGAGGCCTTTTCACTAGTGGTCTCAGACTTTTGGACCCCATGTTATGCATTCAGCGATTTTGCATTACAATGGAAATAAAGTTGTTTCTACACCACAGGAAGGAGGAATTGGGGGAAAAAAAGAAGAAAAAAACATAGATGAATGGATAAGGACACCTGGAGAGAGATGGGGTAATTATGGACACATTTTCATGAAGCTCTTTATTCATGCTGAGTCAGTCAGTGCTGGAAATCATGACTGCTGTGTGTGTTGTTACAGAGCTAGATTTACTGCCTGCAAACCGCACTGGCCTTTGATACAAAAAAAAATGGGACAACAAAAGCTTAGCCCTTTAATTTAGCCTTAATAATAATATAAAAATATAAGTGCTTGACAGTATATGTATGTGTGTAGGTAAGATTGTACAGTATATAGCTAAAATGTTTTAATGTTTTTCACCAAAGCTGTGAAAAATAATACTTAAATGTATTTGAAATATATTTATGTCATGCTAAGTAGGCTGTACTACAAATATATTTACTAATGTATGTACTTACTAAAAATACCCTGTAATTTAACTTTTGGTATAGCCTACTAAACCGGTTTACTTAAGGTCTGCTACTGTAAAACATTTAGAACTTAATGCACTTTAATTGTGTGGAAGTAGTGCTAAAGTCCAAATAAAGATACACTGATTTGATTGTGCTAAAATGGAAATATTACAAGTATTTAGCTACACTTGAATTGGGAAAAAATAAAATAAAAAAATAAATATGGGGGGTTTGTTCGTTTAATAAGGCTAGAAAAACTAGGCCTATTATTTTGTTAAGCTTTTTTATTTAGTTCACAAATTAGCATAAGTAGAGAATTTTAACATTTCATTTGCATGTTAAGTTTTACATAATACACAAAATAGTTGTTAATGCAACATACTAAAGGGGGGCATGCGCAATATGTGAGTAAATATTTTAATAGATTTATTTTAATAGATTTGAATTATACATAGTGTGAAATTAAAAAACAAACTAAAACCTTATAGAGTAAAAGAAATTGCAATTATTCTTTTGGGTGGACCCTAGGAAAAGATTTTAGCAGTTGTTTGTTTTGATATTTTAGGCAGAAAAAAATTTAATTGAAAGTACACACTATTGGGTGGCTTCTGGCGATCACAACAAGTGTTGCTGATTAATGAAAGGCGATTGGTATTTCTTTTCTTTTTTTCAAGTGGTTCTGCAGAGCTGACAGAAAAATACTGCCAATAGACAGTGGATGATGGGAAATTTATGTGCTGCTCTTCACACACAAAAGCATTTCATGAACACATGATTCCTCCTCCAAGATCCTAACCCTCATCCAATTCTCTTGTAGCGAATATGTGACAAAAATACACAAGTGAGCGCACCCGCCTGCACGTCTCCTTCATAAATGTCCCTTGTACACACTGCATTACCCTTTTACCCAGTATCACCTTTGCAGGAGGTTAAATAGTGTTACAGCTGAAGTGTATACAAACTGATTGGGTTTGAAAAAAGTAGACGCAACAAACAGGGTTAGACTGAAAAAAAGGAGAAAAGAGGGTTGGAGTTAATTTCAGTCAAAACATCTCAGCCTCAATTCAGAAGCGCAAATGCTTTGAAAGACTAACTCATTTTGTTCTTGTCACGATCACCAGCCAGACTGCCCTCGAGCTCCACCTGAGGGCACTCCACCCTGGACTGTTATGTGTGTTACCCCTGTCTGTGTTTCTGTATTGTACTCTAAGGACTCTCATTATGAAGTGTGTTCCCCACTGTTTCAGTGTTTCCTCTGTTCAGTCTCTGCCCCCTTGTTAGTTCCCATAGCTATTGAGCAGCTCCGACTCCTCGTTAATCCTCTTGTCTCGCCTTTAAAAAGGGTTCATGTTTGTTAGTCTAATCGCTGCGTATTGAGTGTCT